>PVKM010034262.1:0-15641 GCA_004027735.1 Carollia perspicillata
TAAGGAGGGCGCAGTCTTTGGGAAGCAATCGCACCAGGAAATTTACCAAGAGAGAGACGTGGGCATAGGGTGCAAGACCGTTTTGGAATGAGAGGGGTCATTGACAAATAAACAGGTGCAGATAGTAAATGTTTTGGTATATTAAGAGTAGAGCATGGCGCTCGAAAGTCCTCATAGTCCTGAAAAGATAGAGCTTGGAAGAAATCCGTGGCTGAGGCCAATTTGCCCAAGTAACCTCTGGGAGATGCCTGTACTGTCACCCAGATCTCCGCCCTGATCTAGCTGACTCTGCCAGGCACACCTCCTCCAGGCAGGACCCTGTGGTTGGGGTTGAATGGGTTTCTTCTCAACAATCCATGAGGGAGACTTCCTTCATGTTATTCCTTGGCAATGAATGGCCTCAGATTGAGAAAAGACGAAACCCCCATGGAGACAGTTACTTAACCACTCTCTGTCTTACTCATCTGTTCAATATTCTGGTGGGGAAAATAAGGTAATGTATTTAAATGGTTTACCCTAAGGACTGACACATAGTAGGTGCTCAGTTAACATGAACTTTTTAAAAGATAGTTGGGAAAAGACAGGAATTAAGAGTCTTCCTCCTGGAGATGAGAGGCAAGCAGGACTTACTTGGGGACAAGCCTTCCACATCCGGGTACAAGTGGAGTCCCTGGGATTTGGCCAGAGGGCTCTCCCTCCCTCAGTGAGGACGTGGACACACACTGCAGGGCCTGCTGGCCCAGAAGGCGGAGAGGCTGGATGGAGCTGGGCCGAACTGGTTGAATCCTGCCTCTGTGTCTGCCCAGCTCTGGGGGCTCTGGGCTTATGTCTTAGAGTCTCTGATTTGTCATCTCTCTCTTCAGTGGGGACAGTGGGTCATGTGATAGGATGATGGTGAAGACCATAGGGTGCACTGTGGGGTCAAGGGTGAGGGAGCAAGTGCGGTTATCCTGTCTGGAGGCCCAGTTCATGGACATTTGGGTATCTAGTTTTTAACAACTATGCAGATGGCTGCTATAAAAATTAGCCTACAGGTCTTTGTTTGCCTTTTCCTTACTTTTGGGCAAATCCCTGAAAGTGGGATCGATGGGTCACACAGTAAATAAATGCATGTTTGACTTTATGACTGCCAAACTAGTGTCCGAAGTGGTTGAAACATTTTACATTCCAGCAACAGAAGACGAGAAGTCCAGTTGCTCTTCATCCTCGCTGACACTTGACATTGAGAGTTTTACATTTTTTTTCCCTTCTGGTTGGTTTGTAGGGATATCTCACTGTAGCTTTAATTGGTATTTCCCTAATGACTAAAGATGTATACATTTTTTTTCATGTGTTTATTTACCATCCAGAAATCTTTGGCAAATGGTTCAAATTGTTTTTCCCTTAGAAAAAAATTGGGCCGTGCACCCTCTAATTGAATTATGAGAGTTTCAAAATTTTGGATGCCAGTCATTCATCAGATACATATTTTCCAAATACTTTTTCCCAGTCTGGGGCACATATCATGATTTTGTAAACAGCATCTTTCAAAGAAAATTCTTAACTTTTTTGCCCGTCCGAATTTAGGAAGCAAAGGCAAATGGAGAGATTGTGCAGATGAAGACACCTCCCTCTCCCCAAATAAGCCATGGATATTTTTTGAGTGCTGACTTCGTAGAAAACTCTAGGCTGAAACTTGAAAGCATATAAATGCCCACTTTAGGAAAAAACCAGCAATAGGATTTCAGTAGCTTCTATAATTTCATTAAATGACATCCCACACTATGCTACTTTGTCTTTATAGACACAGCTGTAGATAAATAGTTGACCTATGGTTTATAAACCATAAATATTTTCATGGTTTACCAATGTATAACCATGAAAATGGCAGTTCCCTTTGATCAAATATTATATTCAATACATTTATTTGAATTGTATCATTTGTAGTGTTTATACCCTTGAGGTTCATTAGCAAAAAAAAATGTTACTAGTTACTTAGTATGTTTAATATGTTAGCACTGGGACAAGTCACCTTTTATTTGACATTGGTGAAATAAGTCTAACGTATTAAAGAAATATAGTAGAGTTAACTCCAGATCATGTTTAGAACCAGATTTTTAAAGCCATTTTTCAGCCCTGAGTGGTGTTGCTCAGTTGCTTGGGCACTGTACTACAAATGGAAAGGTCACTGGTTCGATTCCCGGTCAGGGCACATGCCTGGGTTGCAGGCCAGGTTCCCTGTTGGGGTTGTGCAAGAGGTAGCCAGCCCAGGCTTTTGTTTTTTATTTTATTTTATTTTTTTACTATTTGTAAGTTATCTTGCATTCATTTTATCTGTCCTTGAATATTTCACTCAGGGGTTCTAAAACGTAATCTGGTCTCCATCTTCTAGGAACTAAAGTTTATCTTTGTAGAATCAGATTTTGTTTATATTTTTTCTTTTTAAACTATTTTCATTTGCCCTGGCTGGGTTGCTCAGTGGGTCAGAGTGTGGTACTGGTATGCCAAGGTTGTGTTCCATTCCCCATCAGGGCACATGGAAGAATCAACCAATGGAAAAAAAGAAATAAAGAAAAGCATCAACCAATGCATGCATAAATAAGTGGAACAAAAAATCCACGTTTCTCTCTCTCCCTTCCTCTCGCTCTAAAAATCAACAAATAAAAAATGAAGAGAGTATTTTACTATTTTAACTACTTACTATTTAACTATTTTGTTAAAAAGTATAAATATTAAAAAATTTGGAAACATCAAAAATTAATTTGTTTTCTCATGAAAAATAAAAAGTACATGCCTTTAGCTTCTAGTTCCTTCACAGGACAGAAGTGATACCACATAACACAAAGCCTCATCATATGTCACCTTGTCAGACTGCCCAGTGGCCACATGCTAGGCAAGCAAGGGCTCCTATCAGTCAGGACACTCTAGGGACCAGGAGAGCATGTCCCAGTGTCTAAGGCCAAGGGCAGGCCTCTCCACAGTCAGGTTCCGTCTGCACCGCACACTGGGACTCTAATTTCCAACCTTTTTCATCTCATGGTACCCATAAACTAATTACTAAAAGTCTGTGGCATGCCAAAAAATGTTATATTTTTTGTTAATCTAACCAAAAATATAGGTATAGTTTTAATTCGTTCACACCAGATGACTATTGTTATGTGTGCTGCTGCTGTTGTTTTGTGGGCTTTTTTCCACAATCTACAGAAAAAGAGGTCTGCGTACCTTACTCAAGAGTCTGGTGTGCCATGCTTTAAAAATGTGTGCAGCACGTCAGTGAAAATCAGTGCTGTGAGATTTCCTGACTGAGGGTTTTATTTTGCTACGACCCCACTCTTCCTTGTTCACTCTCGGGTTCCCAGGCCCCACATTCGATGGTGGGGATGGGTCATCCTGCCCTTGAGGGAGAAGCCGTCTTCATCAGATACTGACCACTGCAGAGCATTGAAGGAGGACCGTCCCTTATTTATTTTCTGATCGAACAAGTGCTGTGGAGCATCTGCGGGGCACACAGTATCTGTGTAACACTGAGAGAAAAAATCCCTACATTTGTAAAGTTCTTTTCCGTTTGATTTATAGTCAAAACTTTGGAATTATGCAAGGTGAATCTTACTGGGCCCATTTTACAGATAAGCAAACTGCCTTTCTTAATCACTTGACTTTCGTTATTACAGGGATAAGGCAAATGCTCCAGCTGAAAAGACTCATGGCCACAGAGGACATAGACTGCCAATTTGGGAAGGTGACTCTGAAGGAGTTTCTTCGGGTGAAACAGGAGCTCGAGGAGCGCATAGCACAGCTCCACGCGCTGGCCGACAAGGTGGACAAGGTGCACAGGCGCTGTACCATCTTCAATGTGGTGGCCAGGTCCGCCGGTGCTCTGTCTGGCATTCTGTCTGTGGCTGGCCTGTCCCTGGCATCTGTGAGAGCAGAAACCAGTCTGGTGTATGAGGCAGCTGGGGCAGGACTGAAGGCAGCAGCAGATTTGACCAGAATAGGCACCAGCGTTGTGGAAGATATAGAGAACCAGTCAGCAAAAGACAAAAGCAGAAGCCTAGTGCCACCTGGCATCCACAGACGGTACATGGTCGAGGAGAACAAAGATCAGAGAAAATTCGAATTGGATTCCTTAGTAAAATCTTGCTCTGATTCCATACAAAACATTATGGAGAATGTGGATGCCTATAAGCAGGCCAAAGCCAAACCTCGCTTAGTAGGCAAGGCCAGGGCATTTGTAAGCACTGGAAATATCTCAGATAAAAGTGGCAAGAAGCTGCAGGCAGCTTTCGGAGGCACAGTTCTGGCAATGGACAAAGAAACCAGGAAGTCTATGAGAAAGAGTGCAACTGAGTCACTTCTGACAGAGGCGATCCATCTTGTCCAAGAGGCAAAGCACTGGGATGACGGGGCAAAGGCACAGTTGGCTGAGGAGTTGAGGCAGCAGGCCTGGGAGCTGGAGATCGTATTGAAGAAACTCACCCAGATGTACGAGAATCAGCAGGAGGCAGAGCCGGAGCCTCAACAAGCAGCGCTGCTCAACAAGCTGCTCCACATTCAGAGGGACGGCCTCGTGAGCTCCATGGACGACGTGGACAAGAGGGTGAGTACCCAGAGGGGCCGAGGGGGACAGTGAAGAGGACTAGCGGGTGAACGGACACTGAGGCAGGGACCTCGGGGACCTCTTGTCCCTCTGCTCCTGACTCAGGTTCCCTTGGGTGGCAGGACATTGAGCTGGAAGCAGCGATCAATGGCAGTGGCCGCTCAGAAGAAGGTGGAGGTGGACCCGAAGGGCCTGGAGGCAGTGGGAGGGCACGTGGTGGGGCAGGGGCAGGTGGGTGCCGCTGGGATGGGGGCGTCAAGCATCTCCTTCCCACCCCCAGGTCTGGGAGAAGGACTGCTTTCGAGAGCTGGAGGACAGGTGCACTTCCCACGAGGAGAAGCTGGCGCAGGCTAAGAAGAACGAGAAGAAGCTGAGGAGCATGGAGGCCGAGATGATTCAGCTGCAGGAGGTGGTTTGGGGACAAGGGGCACTCAGGTCGCTGCCCTCTGGCCAGCAGGGGCAGCTCAGGGCCTCCCCTGGGCCAGCGTTGGCAGCACTGGAGACAAACCAGGGGAACTCCAGGGAGGAGTGGGGGTGGCTCTCTGTGACAGAAGTCCTCTCAGGGCTTCACTAAGTAGCAGGGCTCCCTGGAGGGAAAGGAGACCGGGTGTGATCACCGCCTCCTGCTGTGAATTGGGGCCTGGACTCCTGTTCCGTGAGTGTCCCCTTGTCTGTCACACATGAGGCACATGTGGAAGCAGTCCCTATGTTCTAGGTGGTTCTTTGCCCATCATTTCATCCACATTTTGACCCCCCTCAAAACCTCCTGCTGTAGCTCCTCCTCCCAAGCCCTGAACTTTGTCCAGAGAGCGTGGTTGTTATCTGAGAGTCCGAGGGTTGGGGGCTTCGTTGAAATTATTCGTGAGCCTTTGTTCCTTCACTGACTTGCTGTGTGAAGTCGAGGTTCCCTTCTGCAGTGTGAGGTTATAGCCAGTGAGCGCCGTGGCCGGACATCCAGGCATGTTCTTGTCCATTCTGAGGCCCTCAGAGAGGAGGATACGCAATGGGTGTCATTTTTCAGCAGAATGATGGGGACAGACCAGGCGGGAGCCTTCTGAGACGGGGACCCTGGCCAGCAGGCCGCCTCCCAAACTTGCCCAACATCCCTTTCGCTGCAGAGGTGGCCGTGTCTGGATCCGAACCCTGAGGTCCTTCCTGGGACACTGAAAAGAGCAGCTTCATGGCAGGGCCCAGACGCCCCTCTTCACTCCTTTGCTTCCTCCCCACCAGGAGAAAGCCAGCCTTGAGAAGGCCAAGCAGGCCCTGGAGCATGAGCGAGGGGAGCTGGCCAAGGACGTGAAAATTCTGCAGCAGGCCAAAGTGGACTCCGAACACAGGTGGAAGAGAGTGGAGGCCCAGCTGCAGGTGCTGCGGGTGAAGCTCAAGGAGGGAGAGCAGGAGTGCAGGCCCTGGGGCCTGGGCCCTGCTCTCTGCAGCCGCTCCTCGGTCTGGGCCCAGGTTGCCAGGACGGCTGCTCTCTCTCTCCTTCTTATTCTTCTTCTTTCCATTTTCTTTTCTTCTTCCAGTTCTTAATTTTAAAAAAGCCTTCATTGTGGAAATGTTTTCAAATACCATTTTTTACTTAAGCCAGCCTTGAAGACAAGCCCAAAATTGGCCAGTTCACCTTTTTAACCATGACAACGGGAGCCTCTGCTCCGTGGCAGCGCTGTTCTAGGTGGGAGCATGGGATTCTGGGACTCAGCACGGGACTTCACCTCCTGAGCGGGTGGGACGCCTTGTCCGGGGAGGAGAGACCCAGGTCGCCTTCCTACTGCTGACCGGCCCCAGACTCACTCTCGGCTCACAGAAAAGCTCATTTCTGCTCGATTCGGGATGTTTCAATGAACTCGACCCATATTTCCTCAAAAATAAAAAAGCAGAACTCTTTTTCATTAAAAACTGAAAAAGGAACAAAGGGGCAGTTTCTGTTTTGAAGAAGTATTTTTTAAATATTTTTTTCTGTAGCTTTTAAGTCTCCTCCCTCCAATATTGACTTTTCCTGTACAAAACAGATATCTTTTTATGTTGTTTTTCTTTTCCTAAAAAAAAAAAAAAGTACTGCAGCTTGAGGACTAAACATTCCCAAGGCTATGAGAAATATTTCAAAAATTTTAAAGATGGATCACCTACATTACCTTGATTAAGTTAAAAAATAAAGTCCATTTGGCACTAAGATGGCTCTTTCAAATGTTTAAACAGTTTTAAAAACTGGCCCTGGCTGGTGTGGCTCAGTGGATTGAGCATGGGCATGCAAATCAAAGGGTTGAAGGTTCGATTCCCAGTCAGGGCACATTGTGGGGTTGTGGGCCAGGGCCCCATTTAGGGGCTTGCGAGGGGCAACCACACATTGATGTTTCTCTCCCTCTCTTTCTCCCTCCCTTCTCCTCTCTCTAAAAATAAATAAAATCTTTTAAAAAATTTTTTAACTGTTTTATTTATTTTGTAAGAATATACCCCTAAACCAAAGCAACTATGTTTTTAAAAGTTCTTGGCTATGCTGACTGGTGTGGCTCCATTTGTTGGTCATCATCCCACAAAGTGTAAGGTCACACTGGTTAGATTCCAAGTCAGGGTTCACGCCTGGGTTGCAGGTTTGGTCCCTGATTGGGGTGAGCACAAGAGGCCACCGATCACATTGATGCTTCTTTCTCTTTCTTACTCCCTCCCTCCCCCTCTCTTTGAAAGTAAATTTTAAAAATCTTTAAAATAAGTTTTTTGGCCAAAAATTTACATAAACCTTTTCACTTCAACCTAATAGAAGTGATACCTAGAAAACATTCGATATTATCATGTCTGTTTTAATGAATTCACATGCTACAGCATTCCCAAGGCACGGCAATCTGGACGACAAATGGGCTTTGCAGGGGTGACGTGCTGGGGGAGCATCCGCGCCCAGCTCCCAGGGAGCCCCACAGGCCCCTGCCCCCGGATGCTGTGGGGCTGTGAGAGGAGACTCACACCTAGGCCCCCAGGTCCGCAGGGAACTCTGGGAGCCACGGAACCGGCTGCTGGAACTTGGGCCTCTCCTCTCCTGGGGACCTGAGGCCCAGCAACAGGCCATCCCGGCAACGAGGTCATCAGGACAGGTGATAAGGTGGGCTATTCGACAGCCATCTGTTAGACACGTGGCCATCTTAAAGGGATGAGGAAGAAGAATGGGGAGTAGGGGCAGAAACCCTGGGGGAAAGTCTCAGGTCAAGAACCCACCTGATTTTGTGTTTACTGTGGATAGTAACCCCTTGACTATCACACACATGCGCACTATTCTCAGACAAATATAAATGACCTTCCTTCACCTGTTCCAGACCCAACGACCCCACCTACAACGGCAAGTGCGCTCACCACTTTTGCAGCTGGAGACACACTCACACAATCCCTGCTCACTTCATCTGGGAACTCTGTCACGTGGCAGTGGGCCTCAGCACGGAGTCCGTGTTTCTCATGCTCCAGTGGGTTCCTTTCTGCATATTTGGCACGTGCAGGCATGAAACAACGAGGCGCAGCAGAGACTGCAACCGCCCTTGACCACTGCTGCCAGCGGGGTGTGCGCTGTTAGATCTTGGAAGGGGCAGGGCGCAAAGAGGACGAAGGGGACATTTAACTCCAATATGGGAGCAGGGATGGAGGAAGCGGTCCAAAGGCACTTTCTCGAGGCTGGAGATAGAGGTTTGATGAGAACCACAGAGGGACAGGTAAGCTCAGAGCAGACCTGAGTAGGGAGGTCAGAATAAAGTATTCTAGGAGTCAATTTGTGCAGTTCGTGGTGACAGAGATGCAGATGGGGAGGTAAGACTAGCTTGGACCTTGAGGAGTATACGCAGGAGGAGAGTGGGGTGGGACTCGGAGGGAAAGAGGTAAAAGTCGATGGGGCACACCCAAGGGGCACAGGGATGGGAGCCGGGGGTGGCGTTCAGGTCAAAGTTAAACGGCAGGTTGGTGGGAAAAGACCTCTTGGATGGACTCACCCCACTCTAGGAAGCGAGGGGGACTGGACTTCTTTCCCCAACGGAAGCCTCTGGCAGATCCCGAACTTTTTGGTTTCTTCTCTCTCCATAGGGTCAGCCGGCAAGATGGACCCCAGAAGCATCTCTCAGGAAACCGAGGTCTCAATCCCAAAGTAAAAATCAATGACAAGGAAGGAAGGCGCTCAAACAGAACAGGGGGAACCCGATCCAAGCTTGAGAAGGAGCAAGACCAACTTGAGGAGACAGGTAAGGCAACCTCTGGGCAGACATGGAATGAGACGAGGGCAGACCGAGGCCATCGGGCGTCGGAGGGCTGCCCCATTGCCGCGAGGAAGGAGGTGCAGCGAGGAAGATTCCTGCTGCTGTGGAAGCCACAGATTCCCAGGGGCCTGGAAGCTCGAAGGCCACAGAAACACGGCCCTGGGACTGGACAGCTGACGGGAGAGCCATGGGCCCCGAACCGGAGTCACAGCCCTCGCCAAGTTCTCTCCACCGTAAGAGTGAACTTCACGAGCCTGTTGTTTGAGTCTTCTCTGAATCCTCTTCATGTTGCTCCAGGCGGCCAGAGCCTCAGCTTTGACGAATCTTTAAATGATGTGTTGGGATCCTGCCCCTTGTCTCTCTCCCGGGGCTCTGCCCGTCCCGCCCTCCCTGGCAGTCTGCCCTGGGCTCTGGCCTCTGGTTTCTCAGGCCAGAAAGATGGGGGTGGCTTTTCACCAGACTTTTGGCCTCATCACTGATCATCCCTGATGAGGAGCCTCACTCTTTACCCATCATTTCATCCACATTTTGACCCCCCTCAAAACCCCCTGCTGTAGCTCCTCCTCCCAAGCCCTGAACTTTGTCCGAAGAGCGTGGTTGTTATCTGAGAGTCCGAGGGTTGGGGGCTTCATTGAAGTTATTCGTGAGCCTTTGTTCCTTTACTGACTTGCTGTGTGACGTTGAGCGAGTCGTTGTCCTGCCTCAGTTTCCCTACCTACACCATGAGGTAAGCTTCTGTCCCTCCTCAGAAGTACGTGATGAGGAAGTAAACGGACTGCTCCCTGCAGAGTGCTCTTCTGACGCAGTAACGCCCATCTCCTTGTCCCTCCACAGGCTGTCAGAGGTCCAGGGCGCCTTGTGACGTTTGTCCTGGTGAAACAGGCCCTTCTGGGCCTCCCCAGAGTCCAGGCCGCTGCATTCCGGGCCCACTCCCACCCCTTCCCTTTGTAGGCGAATCAGAATCGTGAAGCCCGCCAACTTCAGAGTCCCACCTGGGTTTCTGTTTCTCTCTGAGACTTCAGGTGAGTTGTTTTCCTCTCTGAGCCTTGATTTCTCTGTTTGTAAAGCGAATGCCTCCCCCTGAGAGCGGCTGTGAGCATCAAACCTGAAAGTGCTTGTGAAGCTCTCAGTACAAGTCTCGAACCCTTGGCAGCCGCTGTCCACACCGGCAGCAGGGCACAGGCATGCTGGGTGGCTGTTGAGTTTCTGTAATGCCTGCCCCTCCCTCAGCTTCTTTGTTTTAAGAGAAAAGATGTGGCCCTGACTGGTGTGGCTCCGTGGTTTGGGTGTTGCTCCACGGACCAAAAGGTCGCTGGTTCAATTCCCGGTCAGGGTACATGCCTGGGTTGCAGGCCAGGTCCCCTGTGGGGGGGCATGGGAAAGGCAACAGATCAATGTTTCTCTTCCTCTCCTCCTTCCTCCCTTCCGCTCTCTGTAAAAATAAATAAGTAAAAGGTCTTGAGAGAGAGAGAGGGAGAGAAGTATAGTTGAACAGGGGTGAGCTGCTGCAGAAAAGCCAGGTTTTCTGTGAACTGGCTCCCACAACCCCCCGTGTCCATCACTGTTCACCGGCTCATGCCTTTTCACTTCTACCTTTATTCAAAAAGCCATTCACCTCTGCCTACTCGATCAAGTCTGGGCCTTGCACAGGACACGGGGGACACAGATGCACTCGGGAAACCCGTAGTCAAGATGCCGTTGTCTGGTAGGAGGGAAGAGACCGAAAGAGGGCGGGTGGCTGGGGACAGTCAGCGCTGCCAGGGGGGATTCTGGGAGGTTTCTCCAAGGAGGTTGTCCCTGCTTGGGGCTTTGCAGGATGACCTGGCACTTCCCAGGTGGTGGAGTCAAGTGGCCTGGGTAGAGGGAATACAATAAACAAACACCTGGGCACTCACAGTCGGTGCAGGGCATTTGATGAGGGCAGTCAGCCCGGCCGCTGCCCGCCTGACAGCGCAGGTGTATTCCTGAAGCCTCAAGCTCCTCGGGACCCGGCACCATAACTAGTAAGGCAGATGGGAAAGCTGGGCAGAGAGAAGACCCCTCCAAACCTATGGCGCTGCGCAGCTAGGGTGCTACCCCGAACCACAGTGCTCCGAGCAGACACTTCTCGTGTTAAACCGCCTCCAACGCTTGTTTGAACCTGGCATCTCGGCCAGTCAATGCTTTGCAGCCGCAGGCCTGGGGCCCTGGTCCTTCCTTCAAGATGTAAGTCCTAGCAAGCTTTTGCTTTTCCCGGAGACTATTTTCATCCAAGCTGAAAGCAGGTGGAGGGGGTGGCCTTAGTGAACCCCATCATTTTAATACAGTGGGAAATGACTTCACAGCTTCCCCATCGGCACTCACAGCGTCACGGAAGAGGTTACCTGCGTGGAGAAGTCATGGGTTCTCAAGCCACTGATGCAGCCACGACGGCACAGAAGGGGGCAGCGGGCAGCTCCTCGGGGCTGCAGGTGACAGAAGACGCATGAGGTGGGCTGGCCGGCCCTGCAGGTGGTCAGTGTCTGCTGAGTCTTCGGATATTAGGGTTTCTGTTCGTGTGGGAACTTTCCCCAGATTTGTTTCAAACAGGAACCCACATTATATGACACTGCAGTAGGAGCGGTATTCGAGGAAAGCAGAGAGAAAACAACGAAAGTCACATGCTGGACTCAGCATACCTATCCCATTGCCAGCCTGAGCACAGAGCTGGGGGTGTGGGATGGCGGTGGACGCAGTGGCAGGAAGAGAGCCCAGAGTGGAGGAGTGACCAGGCCCACACAGCCTGCTGGTGCCAGGCCTGTGTGACCCCAGGGGACTCCAGCCCGGCTGGGCTGGGCCAGTGGAGTGGGGCCGCTGAGGTGGAGGGTGGTGCCCGCCGACTTCCTTCTATGTGGTTTCATTTCCCCCTGGGGTGCATCATAGCTGGTGGAGTTGGAGGTGGTTGTGACTCAGTAACGCGGGTCCTTGGGGTGGCCACAGGTGTCGGCAGAAGTGACAGCAGCTGGGCCTCACTGGGCAGGGATCCTAGGGGTGTGGGGCTGGGGGCCGGGCAGGAGCATGGCCTTCCTCTCACCTCAGGCTCAGAATAGCCCTTTGAAACAGGAGTGCTGTCCCCGTTTGACAAATGGAGACACTGAGGCGCTGGAAATTGTGGCAATTCAGCTACGGCAGCAGAGCCTGGATTTCAATGTCCTCTGACTTCTTTTGCTGTGTCCCTGCGTCCCCAAGGAATGAGCGGGGGATGGGAGATTGAAGCTTCTAGGCTCTGCATGGGTTCCTGGACCATTGGAGCAGGATGTTGAGAAGCAAGATCTTATCTATCGGGGCACCTGGCTTAGTTTGAGGAGTCAAGGGAGGCTTCCCTGAAGAAGTGGCATTTGAGGTCACACCTGAAGGTTGAGGAGCACAGGGGGCCAAGTGGTGGTAAGAGTTCTAGAGACAGAGGACCTGCATCTGCACAGGCCTGGGCTGGGCAGGACACAAGGACACCGCGGAGGTCAGGATCTGAAAGGAGGCCGACAAGGGGTGGACAGGACCCCGATGGAGCTCCCGTGGGGCCACTCCCGTGGGGCCACTTCCCCTGCTGGGACTCACGCTGAGTCTGCTGGCTAGGGCTGTAGGTCAGAAATCTGGCGCTTGGAGCCCTGGACCTTGCCAGCAGCCTCTGCAGGGACACTAGGTGGCACTGTGGGCACAGACATCACTGCTGTTGGAGCTGTGGCGGCCGGGGGACTTGGTGGACAAAGCCACAGCGCTGTTGCTGTTGACGTCAGCAGTAACAGGAGACCACTGGACCGGAGCAGGGAGGGAGGGGCCTAGGCTGCCCCTCCCTCCAGGAAAGGGCCCGGAGAGAGCACCCTGACCCCAGGGCTCCCGAAACACTCTAAGAATCCAGCAGGTCCCGGAAACAAGCAGAGCAGGAGGGGTGGAGCCAGAGAAACGCTGCCACCGCTTGTTCCTGCCTTGCCCATCAGCTGGAGCGCCAGGGAAACAGGTCGCATCCACCTTCGCGGTCCACGTGGAGAGTGGGGACTCCCACCTCCCAGCGGGGCCAGCTGTTTGCCTGCAGAACACAGTGGGCGGGGATGAGCTTGGTGTCAGGTCCACGTGAGAAACCAGCCGAGGGCTCCTCCAGCCTCAGCCCTGCATGTTCACCTAGGATTTCCATGCGGCCCCTCCATGTCCTCCTGGAGCCCCTCTGCCTCAGGCCTCCCTCTCTCGTCTACCCCCACACCCCTGGGCTGGCCAGTGGTTCTCAAAAGCATTGTGGTAGTTACTAGGGCTATTGGCTACATCTTTCTTTTTTCTCCCCTTTTAGACACATGGTCGGATTCTTCTTTCTGTCCTCCTTATGGTTGAGTGGGAATGTGTAACCAGAGCTCTGACCACTGACTGTTGAATAGAAATAATACGTGTCAATTCTAGGCCACAGCATTTAATGCTGACATAAAACCCCTTTCCTCTGCCAACAACATGCCAGGGACTGGCTGCTCCATTGTCCTGGGCCCAGGAGGGAGGACTGCGGGAGCAGACCGCACCTGATCCCTGATGGGCATGCTTCGTGACCAGGAGGTAACCTTTGTTGCTGTGAACCACTGATATTTGCGGGGGAGGGGGGGGATGTTTATTACTGCAGCAAAGCCGAGACTATCCTGGCCAACATAAGCAAAGCCCCTGGAAACCTGGTACTAGTATTTGTAGAGCACTGTGAAAGGTGCGTATCTCTAATTTCTTACATAAGCTAGAATTATTACTTATAATAATGAATATCATTTTTGAGTGCTTGTTATGCATCAGGCATATTAGTCTTGTTTGGCAAATGTTTCCTCGTTAATCCTCACCACGGGGCTGTGTATTCGGTATGACCGACCAGTTTCGTATAATTGGGATCATCAACAGAGATGAAGGGACTGAGCCTAAGGGAGACTGGAGGTCAAGACCATAGCTAGGAAGTGGTAAAACTGAGATTCAAATGCAGGGGTCCTCTGAGCCCCAAATTCCCACTCTTTCCATCACTCAGTTGCTGTTCTATATAAAGCAGGACTATGCCTATGAAGGAAAAAAAAACATGAATTTTAAAAAGAGACGATCTCAACAGGAAAAACATTGGCAGCTGCCTTTTTACTAACTGGAACGCGAAAGATGATCTTGGCAGGCTGAACACAGGCGCCTGCTCCCTGGCGTGATGTCTCACAAAAGAACCTTTGTGCTTTTACCCCTTCCATTGGGCTCTCTACAGATAAGCTACAGCAGGCATCAAAGGGTGGAAAAAGAAAACAGGGTCATTTTATCCATCACTTAAAATGCTCATGTGCAAGTTGGGCAATAGCTCGCATCATGTGCTTTTCCAGGGCAGCGGTCTGAGATCTCACTTACGGGCCTGCCCCGCTCACCCACAGGCCGCCCTGCCTGCCTGGGATGCCCTTCCCTCACCTCTGACCTGCTCACCCTGGAGGACCCAGCTCCAATGTCGCTGCTGCATTGGAAGCCTTCCTGTCCTGCCAGACTGGGCTGTCCTCTGTCACCACACCACGATGTATGATGGGGTTTCATTCCCTAAACAGGAACTTGTTGAGGACAGGAACGTACTTCCTTCTTTTTTTTTTTTAATTAAACCTTTTATTTTGCAGTTGTACAAAATAATACAGGGAAACCCCATGTTTCTCTTACCCAGTTTCCCCCGATGGTAACATTTTGCAAAAACTAAGTGTCAGCAGATAAATTAATCATGTAGATGCTGTACACACACACACACACACACACACACACACACACACAGATTTAGTGCACAGCCAGCCAGCTTTCTTTGGGGGTGAAAGGCTGCCAACTGTGTTGTTCTATTGAACTAAATGCTGCTTCCTTTGCCTCCTCTTCAGCATCACAACCAGGACACTGATGTAGTCAAGGCACAGCATGCCATCACCACAGGGACCCTTTGGTGGCCCTTTCCTAGCCACACCTTCTTCCTCCTACCTCCACCCCTCCTTAGCCTACGTCATTACTAATCTATTCTTGATTTCTATGATTGTCCTTTCAAGAGTGTGATAAAAAGGAATCGGACAGCATTGGCCTTCTGGCACTCGGCGCCATTCTCTGGAGCGTCTGTTCCTTTCCATGGCTCTGGAGCAGTTCCCTATGGTGTGGATGGGCCACCTGGGTATCACCGTGCACCTGTGGACAGCCTCACTCATTTTTCACTCGCCAGCACCTCGTAGACAGATGCTCGCAGGCAGAGTCAGTCCTGAAGAGCAACCTTAGTTGTGATGAGGAATGTGAGCTCTGGAGATCAACCCCTAGCTCCGAGCTTCCCATCCATGTGAGTGTGGGCAAACTGCTTGACCTCTGCCTGCCTCAGTTGCCTCATCTGTCAAATGGGTGTAATGGTAGTGCCATCTTATATGGTTGTTATGAAAACAAAATGAATCAGTACTTGGCATGTGCTTAGCTCAAAGCCTGGCTGATGGTAAGAACTGAATTAAAAACTAACAACATTGTAAGTCATTATGAACATTGAATTGAAAACCCTAGACTAAGAAAACGGAAATTTGTTCCCCAAAGTAGTTGAGATCTTGCTTCCCATGATGTCATAATTTAGCTCAAATAAACTCTTCTAAAAATTCTCCAAAAAAAATTAAAATTTGTAAGATGTGCCCTGGCTGGTGTGGCTCAGTGGACTGAGCACCAGCCTGTGAACCAAAGGGTCGCTGGTTCGATTCCCAGTCAGGGCACATGCCTGGGTTGCAGGCCAGGTCCCCAGTGGGGGGCATGCAAAAGGCAACCACACATTGATGTTACTCTTCCTCTCTTTCTTTCTTCCATCCCCTCTGTCTAAAAGCAAATAAATAAAATCTAAAAAAAAA
>PVKM010034263.1:0-15638 GCA_004027735.1 Carollia perspicillata
TTTCTTGAGCACATGGGCAAAAAAAAAAAAAGAACAAAGCTGGTATGAAGATTAACTGAGCTGCCTAAAAGTCCTTGGCACCCTGCTAAGAACTAAGGATCCAGGGACACATCCTCTGTCGCCCGTGACTGCTTGGTTGCACTGAGTGGAGACGTCCACTTTCTCCTCCTGGAGACTCTTTTGGCTTTGCTCACACTCTCCCCCAGTGTTTGGCTGGCCCGCCCCTTCTCACCTCCTGGCTGGCCTTCCCTCCAGCCACAAGCCCTCCTCATGTCTACTAATACCTTCTCCAGGAAGAGCTTTAAAAACACAAACCAAACACATCGCTTGCCCTTTCAAGCACTCACTTCCCATTGTTCTCTGAATTAAAATAAAATAAAATGAAATAAAAATAAAGAATGCCACCCCACAAAGCCCTCTATGATCTGCCATCTTGCAGTCCCCACGCAGAGACTCTGCCTCTGCCTCGGGGACTCTGCACTTGGTGTTTCCCTGCCTGTTCTCCCCTTACGACTACTTCTTACTTTCAAGGTCTTACTCAAATACCTCCTCCTCAGAGAGGCCTTTCACCACAAGATTGAAGGTGTCGCCCTTCCTTCCCCAAGGCCAGGATCCCCGCAAACACCAGCATCCTCAGTGCTGTTTCAGGCCCTCAGCAGAACCTGTCTATCCAATGTTCCCCTCAGTAGAACGTGGGCTCCATGAGAGCCGGATATGGTTCGTTTACTGCTCTGCCCCTGGAGCTGAGATCAGTACCTGGCAAATGCAGGCGGCAGTGAGAGAAAAGAGCCTCAAGTTTAGATGCTAACATTTGCATTAGACAGACATGAAACTCAGCAACTTCCCCACTCACTTTAAGGCATAGCACTTTTCTTGGTGATTCAATATATGCATTTAAAAACTATATTTGGATATAAATACATAATATATTCTTACCTAGAACTGTCCTTCCTACTTGAAAGAGAAAAACAGTTGTGGACTCTACAACTACACCAGATCATTTGAGAACTGAGGGCTTTAGAGGGTGGCTAAAGACAGGTTAACAGTGGGGTGGTTTGTTGTCCTGTGTGGCTATACACACACACGTCTGTGTGTGAACAGTGCACACACATACTGGTGTATATAGATGCACACACCCCTGGAGAGGTGCACATGCAAAGGAGTGCAAGGCAGCTGTCCAGAGGGCTGAGGAAGCAGACCCTGACCTGTCACTGCTCTCGGGATGACCTGGGTAGGACGGGGAGCACTCAAGGGAAGGCGTGTACACTGACCAGCACCTGGACCACACCAGACACTCTACCAATGGTACCCATTGCTTTGTAGAACATTACCAACAATATTATGTGAGGGCTTACTGTATGGACTTTGATTGTGAAGACTTCCAGGTAGGGATTATGTAAAAAAAAACGTTGTTTAATAAAAGCCAAATCAGTGTGTGTGTGTGTGTGTGTGTGTGTGTGTGTTGTATGGGAAATGCTTTGTAGTGCCGCGTGAGGGATTCAGTCCTGTCCCGCAGGCAGAAGTGTCCCACGGTTAAGTAAGCTTGGAAATGCTGCGCTCTTGACCCACCGCTGGGAGGTGTACAGCACGCTGTCCAGCAGCACATGAGACCGCGATGCTCAGAGATGCACACATCTTTCTGACTTTCCTTTATCCAGTTTTCCTACTTGGGCTCTTTTTGAAGTAATACCTATTAATATTGTCTCACAGAAAGTGACGCACAGGAACATACTTTAGGAAAAGCTGTCTGTAATATCATACCATTTTGGCTTCAAAATCAGAATATTTAACCCCAATGAACAAGTAGTAGGTTAAACTATATATTCAATAGAAACCTGAAAAATACAGCATGAATTAGGAGACAGGGAAGATAAAAAGTGGTAACTTCTACAAGTAAATTAAAATTGGGGCAGTCTTTCAAAAACCATTTAGGTATAAAATCATTCAGCCTTCTTAAAATCTAACGTAGGCCCTTCCGTTTGGCATTTTCAAAACTGAGCTCAAGTAGAAGGGAGCAAAAGAAAGGAACTAACGGAACCACTGGAACTGCTCTGCTTCATCTTCAAAAAGCTATGAGATTTTTAGTTACCTCTGGGTTGCTTCTTCATCTTGATATGTGTCCTTTTAAATGTTAAAGAGATGTCATGGAATACTGGAGAGTCAAAACGCAGAGAGGAGCAGAATTAGGTATACAGCTTTAATGACCTTGCAAACACCACAGAGCAACCAGTAAGAGCCAAAGCAGCCAACACCCCGTGGCCAAGGACAAACAACAAAGTCTGATTTCACTCATCACCACCTTCTCAGGAAAGAAAATTTGTTTCTACATATTTTTATGTATATTGTCAGAACTTAACAACAAGCAGAGAAAAACAAAGCTACCACAGAGATACTGCCACACATAACAAGCAAGTGCAATCCTAAAAATTTTAAAAGAAAAGATTAACACTCACTTGTGTGGTCTTCATATCGTTCTATATAATGTAAATAGTGAATAGCTCTGTTCTTTGCCTGAAAGAAGAAAAATACTTTTCTTAAATCTGCTGTTGAAATCTACATTTTCTCAAGAGATTTCAAAAAATACCTTCACAGAATATTTTATTATGGAAAATTTCAAACATACACAACAAATTTCAGTATACACTTCTAAAAGCTAACAATTTAATAAAAGAAATCTTAACCTTAATATCAATATCACATCTCAAAAAGTTAATAATTCCTTAGTGTCCTTGAACATTCTGTTAGTGTGAGACACTTTCTGAGCTGTCTCACAACTTTGGTAACGATCACAAGCCTGATGAAAATGATGCAAAAGAACACAGACATTTCAGAAACTGCTATTTGTGAGAGACAGAAACTCAGACAGCAAGCCTCAGGGGAGGGTTCCTATTTTATTTTTGTGTGTGGTCCCCATGGTGTCTCGCACAGAGCCTGCTGCTCTCTCGCTGTCAACAAACAAAAAATGCACGTACTTTCCTGAAAGCGTCCATCCGTTCAGTGGCTTTCCCAACGGCAAAACCTTTGAAAGAAAAAGCCAAACTATGAAAAGGGGCATACATTTGGTACATCATGTCTCTCATCACATTTCAAGTTTCAGCTCCCACAATATTTCACAGCACTTCATTTTCCTTCTGCTCACAGAACACCTGCTATCCAAAACAAATGGCAAAGCATGAGGCTACAGAGATTTGCTTATCTGTTTTGGGCATTTTGGAAATAGTACATTTGATTATCTATGAAATCTATAACATTATCCTTTTATAAATCTCTACATAAAACTACATACACTCAACAAAAAAATAAAACCTAACCATGCCCTAAATTAAAAAGGCACACAATTTTTGAATATCTTTGAAAATAACCAGAAAGGTTGGGAAAACATACATTGATACGGAGTAAAAGTATGATTTCACTGGAACTTCCTGATGCGATGCAGATTTCAGTGAACCAGGAGATACCATCAGTGACTCCTGACCGTGTGAGTGCTTAGCCCCATGAAGTGAGGTTTGTCACAAGTTACCAGAGATGCCTCCAGTCTTTGCTGTCACCATTAATTATGTATTCTGAAGGATGTACTTGAAAGTTATACATAGGAAAGTAACATAAGACAATATTGCTCATAAGAGGTAACAGACACCTGAGTACTTGGGACAAAAAAGAGTCTAATTTCTAGTTAAAACACAAATTAAACCACAGAAGTCCAAGAGGAAAACACGAGTGAATGTTTTCAACCTTCAGATAAAGGTTTTCTAAGTATAAAACCAGAAAACCAAACACAAAACTAGAAGTAAAAAAAGACTGATAAACTTGCTACGTGAAGATTTAAAGAACTTCTGTGGATTTTAAACTTATGTGTGAAAAAAATAAAAGAAACTCAATCGAAATATATGATAGCAACGGGCCAATGCCTTTATCCTACAAGAGCCATGTCCTCAATAAGGAGAACAATCACCCAACAGAAAAATGGCAAAGCAAATGGACTGACAGATCTCAGTAATAGCAATGAACATGTAAAATGGTGTGCAAACTCTCACAGTTAAGGAAGTGCAGATCAAAATAAAGAGGTAGGTGTCACTACGACACTGACAATCGGTAGTTTGACCTTCCCCGGGGCTGGCAAGGGTGAACGTAAATTGGTGCAACCTCTTGGGAGGGTTCTGGCGGTATTCTGTCAACATTCTAAGTGCACATGACTTTGAGGAAGCGATTTCAGTGCAAGAAATTTCTGCTATTGACATTCTGGCCAAAGTACATATACAATAAGCTGAGCTTTTAAATAAATGTTACACAATTTGAAACAAATACTCATCAAGAGAAAAAGTATCAAAAATTAAATTTACCCACACAATGGAATACTATGCGATCAGCACAGAGAATGAGGGGGCATCTACTTATGCTCATACAGTAAGATCTTTGGGTAATGCAAAGTGAGAAAAAAGGTACAAAATTATGGGTATACTATCATCCCTTTGTGTAAATTTTTATAAAAAGATACATGAATAAATAATTTCTGGAAAGATACAAAAATAACTGTTAGGACTGATCTCCTTTGGAAACATACTATCCACATGTATGACTTGTTATAAAGTGTCAGTGTGGTTTAATAAGCAGTTTGCTTTCTCTGACACAATCAGGTATGTTTCAAAAACAGGCATTCACTATGAGAACCTACAGAACAGTATAAAGAAAATTTAAATGAGTGGCAAACCTATGAATTAGAGTAAACATCATTAACTTTTCTGGAGTATATCCTTACTCCCAAGTCTCTTCTTAAGCCTTTTAAAACATCCACTGGTCCTCACAGAAAAAGGCAGATGTGGGAAGATCTGTGAGCTCAAACCCTAAAATATTTCATTCGCCAGTAGAAAAAGTCCGGCCAGCAGCATGAGCCCAAGGACTCAAAGCCGAGTACGGGCCACACCCCTCCCCGCTCCACCACCAGCACCGCCCGTGTCCCCAGAGCCCACTCACCTGCAGCTCCTCTGCCATTCCCCACAACAACCAGGACACGGACTGATTTCTTTCTTCCCTCTTTTGCTGTCATATTGAAAACATTTCGTACCTAAAAGGTAGAATGTTTCATAAATATTACACCTTAAGAAAATTCTCAAGTGGGGAACTGGGGTGGCCTCCTTACATGTACATGCACACATACACATGTGCGCACACACACACACTCATGGTGAACAGACACACGCCATGTCTGACCACAAGCACAAACACATACTTCCTCCACAGGAAGCCTCTCCCTAGACCATTCCTTCAGGAGTGAAATGGAAGTAAAACTCTCTCTTCCTATTTCTCAGGGTTGTAGCAATTCAACTGAAGTAACTTAAAAGTATTTGAAACTGCACAACTCAATGTACCCCATTTTAACCAATGTATGTATACGAAGGAAAAAGTTACTGATTAAACTTTGACATAATTTATAGCTGCTGGTTATAAAACACATCCAATATCAGAGATGTTGAAATACGAAAAAAATTGTATTTAGAAGGAATAAAATACAGTATATTAGCATAAATATGGATCTCTACACTAAGGATTAGGCTCACCTGAAAACAGAAAAAAATTGGAAATACCTGCTTATTATGAACTACAGGAAAACCTGCTTTTGGGGCGGGGGGTATATATAAAAGGCCAGGAACCGTGAACGTGTTAACTAAACTGCTTACATAGCAGCCCCTTTCCCATACAACGAGCTTAAAGGAAAAGGGAGCTGGAGTCCACTCCTGGGGACCATCTTACAGGAAATCACCCACACGTACAACAATTCTTCAAGGGAATTAACTTTCGAAACGTATACACTAGAGCCCAAAGATATAAAATAGTTGTAAACATATTTTAACTTCTATAACACAACTGGTATTGAAGAAACAATATATAACTCCATTCACAAACTCAATAAATTGTTATACTCCATATGGCAGTTAACAATGACCAAGCCGGCAGCACCAGCTCTAAGGAAGATGCCTATTTCAGGGACTGCCCTGGAAAGTGACTGAAATTTCCCTGATACAGGATTCAGTCTCCAAGGGCTGCTGGGTGCTTTCCCATCAAGAACAATATATTCACAGCAGCTCCACACCTTCCACCCCTGCCCCATGGCTCCTACAGTCTCTGCTCCCTGAACTGATGCCAGATACAGCTGGTTCGTAATTCAAGGACAGACTGCTAATGCTACTTTAGCATAAGGAAGGAGGGAAATCTAAAAGTAATCACCAAATTCTGCTATCAGCATCACCAAAGCTGCCTTGTCAGAAGGTCCCAACTGGTAGCCCCACAAAAGGGCAAGAGTCAGGTGAATCAGTACCAAGTGACTGAAACTCAAGTTTCATTATTTTCTTACCCAAATCAGCTCTGTGTCTGAAAAAACATCACACATCAAGGCTTTTCCTCAGTCGTCTTGCCCTATCTCCACTCTACCAGCCCCAACCTTCCCAACTTCTCCAAAGGCCTAACTGGGTATGGGTACTAAATTCAGCATGCCTACCTCCAGTATCCTGGTATCAAAATCATCATATGTTTCTGCAGAAAGAAAAGAAACAGGCATACAGATATGTGTCTATACAATCAGTGTGCAAAAGCATTTTCAACACAGGCACGATCATCAAAGTGATGTGAGACAGAACTCGGCTCTTTGGGCGCCACTTCTGGGACGCGCCCTGGCCCTCCACCGTCACCAGACCGCTCCACCATTACATTCATAAACGGAGCCACCACCTCCCCGACTGCATCCACCTACCCCTCCAGCTTTCTCACTCTACGACTCCCCAGGCAATGGCTCTTGGAGCTCCCCAGCACCTTCAGACTCTTGATCACTGTTTTTCCTTCCCTCTCACCCTCTCTGGTCTTCACAGCCTTTCCCACTCAGCCAACACCCCGTCCATCATTTCCACCAGATCCTGTGAATATCCTCGACTGCCTCACCCTCTTCTCTCCACCTGATACAGTCCAGGCCTAAGTCAATGCGGCTGTCTGGCCACACCTGGCCTGCTGGGTGCTGCTGGAGAGAAGTCGAAGCATAGTACACACAGGGTCCCCTAAACATTCACAGTCTTCCTGCCACCTGTCAGCCTTTTGTGTCCCCTTAGTCAGGCCTCTCTCCACTCACCACACAGCCTCAAATACTGTGTTCTTTTACCTTTCTACGATAGAAAATTTCAATCATTTACGAAAGTAGAATAGCAGAATGACAGCTTATATACTCATTAGCCAGCTTCAAGAAGTACCAACTCATGGTCAGTCTTTTTTCTTCTAAATTGTTCAATTCCCACTCTGCTGGAAGCCAGTCCCAAACGCCCAACTTCTCATCAAAATATTCGGTGGCCACGCTCATCAGTGCCCTCCCCTCGCCTCAGCAGACGCCCCTCCTCACAGTCTAATCTCGCAGTCTAAGCCACCAGACGGACATCTTTCACACAGCCTGTCCCACACACATCTCCACTATGAACACCACCGGCTCACCCGAATCTGTCACGAGGTAACCTGCTTCTCTCTGCTCTCCATCTGGGCCCCGACTGGGGACTTAGTTGACTGTTTCTTCCTGTCTCCCCCCAGTATCTTTCTCCTCCCCTCTGAAGCATTTTATTCAGCTCTCAGCATTTTCCCCAGAGTCCCTCCATCTCAACTTCTGCTCTTCTCCTTAAGCCAAACTTAAGAAAGCAGCTACATTCCTATCTATCCCTTCATCTCCACCTCAAGAATGAATGTGAGATGGCTTTTACTTCTCTACTTACACAGGGGGTGGGGGAGTGAGGAGGACTTTGTTTTCTAATTTGGCCTGGTAAGTGTTACCCATTTTTCTTTCATGTGTGCTTTTAGGAGGCTTAACCACAACTACCTGGTCCGCCCTCTGTTACAGAAACGGCTCCCTCACCATGCTGCTCCACAGGCACCCCATGACTTGTTATGTTTGGGAAAGTGCTTGCGTAGCTCCATAATGCACACCACCACATTTACGTCTCTGAGAAGCACACAATGACAATGTTGTAACCCAGGGCTTGGCATCCTGTTTGTGGAATACTTCTTGGTTACAGGCCTCTAATGTTCCATAAAATATAGCAGGATAATAATATACAATTATTTCAATGATGTTCAAATCCCTTTTCGGAAAAAAAAAACCTAAACAGATAAGTAAATAAAATCATATTAAGGAATTCTAGAACTACAAGCACTCTCTCACAAAGGTAAGCAAAACCAGGACTCTGCTACCTCCATTGGGACCAGGGTCGGGGGGGCCAAGACTGACACCTCCCCACGAGTTTCCACTCCAGCCTCGCTCCCGCTTAACCTTCATCTTCCTCTTCCGGTCCCACTCTTCTCTCTGCTGGATCATGTCAGCTTGTACCTTCTCCTGCTCTTCTTTGCTTCTTTGGCCAATGGTCTGCACAGCTCCATCCCTCATTAGAGGGACATTCAGACCAGGCCATAGGAAGCCACTACGCCCTGAAGGTTTAAAAACATACATGAATAAAAATTTCTTTTAAAGTATTCCTTTCTTAAGTGTTAAAATGCCAGGGAATGGGTGTACCAGTGACACTGCTTGTAGGTGCTTAAACTGACATAATCACTGAGCAGGCCACACCTGGCACATCTATAAAAATTTTCAATGTACCTATCTTAACAGCTATTAATCTCACTTCATGGTACTGGATAAAGAAATACTTCCAAACAGGTAGGAGGCCTATGTGTGCCTGGACAAGGATGTCCACTGAAATGGTATTTGTAAAGGCAAAAAACGGAAACAATGTGCCACACGCCCAGCACTAATGGACTGAGTTAAATGAACCTTGGCATATCCAACCTGGGAAATCTGCTGCACGAGACTGAAACAGTGAGGTCGTTCCATAGGTTCTGATGTGGAACAATTTCCACGACCTCTTACTGAGTGAAAAAGGTAAATTATAGAACAGTATGTGGCACATGACATAATTTAATTATTTGTAAAAGAAAATATATATCTATTTCTTTTAGAATTTTTAGGTATATAAAAGCATTAAAAAATGTCAGAAGGAAACACACCAAAATACCATCAGTGGTTTCCTTGGGGGTAGCAACTGGGAAGGCGGTTACTGAAAAGGCACCAGGAGGACTCAGGTTCCTCCTACAGTCTGATTTTTTTACTGAGAAGTATATATGTATGATGATTATAATTTTTTAAGTGTAATAAAATAAAATAAAATACAAGCCAAGTCAGAAAAAAACATCCAAGTGGACACGAGTAACTAGAAGAACAGTGAAGGTGTTTTTTTCATGCCTAAAAGGCTATTACTATCAACCATAATTTGTCGGCAACCACAGTACAAAATGGCAATTCAAGTACACCATATTATTTTTATTCTTCAAATAACACAAAAATAAACAATCATGTGTTCCTGGGGTTGGCAAACTATGGGCCATGGGCTGAATCCAGTCCACCACATAAAACTTACTGGAACAAGCTATGTATTGCCAACAACTACTTCTGTGCCCCAACAGCAGAGTCCAATGGTTGCAACAGAGACCGTGTGGCTCACAAAGCTGTGACTATTTAGCAGCCCTCTGCAGAGACAGCTCGCCAGCTCTCCATTTATTCTACCTTTCACCCTGAATCACCACCTGAAGAAGAACTGTCAAAGCAGATGCCACACTGGCACTGAAGGCTTACTGAAGGAATCAATGAATCCCTTCCTATGAAATTTTTCTCCCCCAGAATCCTGGAGCAATACGTAAGCAGCAGATTCTAATGCCCTTCAAGAGAAATGTTGTACTGCTTCGAGACTGTAAAAAGATCTATGAAATTGGCAAGGGACGCGTGGAGTACAGCAGCTGTTTTTCAAGTGAGTGAGTTTACCTTCACCGATGATCTGACCCCTGTTCAAATCCTTTCTTCTCTTTCTCTTAGTTCTCTTGCCTCTTCCTTTTCTTGCTCCAGCACCAGTCTCTGCTAAAGCACCTTTCCACAACTCATCTGCTGTCACTGTAATAAAACAGGTTTTTTTATTTATTTATGTCTCAAAATTTCTTAGCACTGATCCATGGTCTCCACTGAATAAAAGAGCCAAAAAACCCAGCTTCACTTGCAACACTGCAGCAATGAAAGCAACATGAAATCATTCTTTGCACATTATCACATGGTTACATTTGAAAACCCCAAGAAGAAGCAATTCTGCCACATTCAAATTGGGCCCTCCTCCATAAAAGACAGCCAACATTTAAATCTCACCCCCCCCCACACACACACACAGACACACACACACACACACCCCAGATTTGTTTCCCAGACGTTTAATCAACTATGTTACAGGTCTCTTCCCTGCCCTCTTGCTTCCACTATAACCATTGAGATAATCAACAACTATCCTTCTTAAATAAAGTTTTTTAGCCCAAATAGGAATCAATATGCCAATTTGAACCAATAAATGTTAATAATTTAGGTTTTTTTGCTGTACTCTTCTGTGAATGCCCTAAACATCTCTGTGTATCCTTCAAAATCAAATGCCCAAATTCACCTTCAACTCTGATTAAAGTCTAATCAATCCACAGGAAAGAATAAATGAATATGAGCCTGGTAGTTAATACTTGCATGTGAGTGTGTGTCTTTCTTAAATCATGTGCGTCTTGCCCTGGCTGGGTGGCTCAGTTGGTTGGACAGTTGTTTCACAAACTAAATGGTTGCCAGTTCAATTTCTGGCCAGGGTACCTACCAAAGTTGCAGGTTTGATCCCCAATTAGGGCACATATAGGAGGCATCTGACCAGTTTCTCTCTCACATCAATGTTTCTCTCTCTCTCTCCCCTCCTCTACTGTTCTCTCTCCAAAATCAATAAAGATATCCTAAGGTGAGGATAAAAAAAATCATACTTGTCTTTTACTTATGACTCTGACGCTGCTGATTTATTTCCACTTGTGAATTTCTAGGATCCCAACATCTTTTCCTACCATACACTGCAATCAGTATTTTCCCCTTTGTGCTTGTGAAATGTTCAGATTCTTTACTTCTGAATTTTATTGGTGTAGCTACACCATTTATTAGATTTGGATTCTCTCTTCCTAAGGATTTCCAGCCTTTCCTGGTATCACCAATTGACTGTACAGTCAGACTGTTACATTCTTGATTTATTTATTAAAGAATCAAGAGCTACATAAATGTAGTACTGGTAAAAAATCTAAGCTACATAAAACTGCATGCCTGAAATACTAAATCTATTCTAGAAGACAAGTGAGCATCTTCATTCTCTTTCTCTTATGGGCCTTTACGGTTTAAAAGATCTACTTGCTTGCTTCGTGAAAGGCCTTACCTTGACCCTCAAGGTAAACAACATGGAAAGGGAAAAATGTTTTGGATTTATAATACTGTTAAATGCTTTTACCTGCACAGTGTACCTTTTTTTTCAAAACACACATATACTATTACAGCTGATCTTCATAACTGAAGGTCGTAACTCCACATCGCACGCTGCTTTGTATATCCGTGACGAGAGGAGTTTAGGTTGAGCTCAAACTTTAGGATAATGTTAATTCACTTATAAGAACCACAGGTTCAAAGTAAAATTACCAACTGCAGCCCTGTCTGGTGTGGCTTAGCGGGTTGGGCGTTGTCCTACGAACGGAAAGGTCGCAGGTTTGATTATAGGCTAGGGCACATGCCTGGGCTGCGGTGCAGGTCCCGGTTGGGGGTGTGCCAGAGGCAACCTATTGCTGATTCTCTCACACATGGATGTTTTCCTCTCTTTCTCCCTCCTTTCCCATCTGTTTAAAAATAAATCTTTTGGTTCTTGAAAATCTTTTAAAAAATTACCAACCTCAGACTAAACTCTATTAAAGATCTGATTTTCTTTCCTGACTGTTTAAAAATTATAGTACCTACAAATGCCATCCAAACCTAGTTCACAATGAGAACATTTCTAATGGGGTCATATTAAGAGGCCAATTGATTACAGAGCTTTTCATTGCTTAGAATCGGAACAAGCAAATCAGTTAAGTTATTCTATGTTAATAAGAACTTGATATTTAGACAAAGATGTAGAAAACTAAAGAGTTTAGTTCATTTAATTTTTACATAAGGGGAAAATAAAATTTCTTACTACACTGGAAAAAGACAAGTCATATGTCAACTTTTGAATACCATCAATCTACTTAAAATGGTTTTAGTCATTTTTAAGATTATAACAAAGTTATTTTTTAAATCTTGAAAATATAGGCAGTATGAAGAATATGAAAAACAATTCATAATCCCATCACTGTTAAATTATAATATAAATTCCACCTTTTTCTTTATTCATGCATGCATACATAAATGTATACATTTTTGTTTTAGACAAAATTGAAATAACATATGTACAATTTTGTATCCTGTATTTTTACTTATTACACTGTGAGTTTTATCTCATATTCTTATTATTCATGAACGCAATTTAAAAAGACTTTTTAATCCTCACCTGAGGATAGTTTTTTTTTCTTTTAGAGCGAAAGAGTTGTGGGGGTAGAGAGAAACATCAATTGGCTGCCTCCTGTATGCGCCCCAACTGAGGATCAAATAAACGCCCAACCTAGGTACCTAGGTATGTGACCTGACCAGGAATTGAACCTGCAATCTTTTGTGTATGATACAATTCTCCAACAAACTGAGCCACACGGTGAGGGCATGAACATAATTTTTAAATGGCTATAAGTTAAATTTGATTGTTTTGACAAAGATTTTATTATTTTAATATCAGGACATACTGGTTTAGGATTCTAATTAACCTCAAATTCCATTTAGAATAGTTTTACTATTATTTCAACTCTCTCTGGCATTTTTTGGGAAGGGTATAAGTATGTTAATATATATACTCCTATTAGCTACCATAATTATGTAAAGTAAAACATTAAATATTCTTAGAAAACTTAATGAATTTTGAAACAAAAAATTTTATTATCTCTTAGAGGAGATTTGGAAAATCAAAGATTATTTCCTACTGAAACAGCAAAAACTAGCCCCCTACTAATTTCAACTTAGTCTTAAACTGAGTTCGTCCCCTTGAAAGTAATCTCAGTATGACTTGGCAGCAATAAAATCAGAAGGTACAGTAACTGAGAAAGAACATGCGCTAATGCAGAGTCAGAGACTGGTGGGAGAACAGTGCAGGGATGGGGTCTAAGAGGGCAAGAGGTACCTCTAGAACAAGAGGAGTTAGAGAAAAGCCTTTTGCGGCAGGTCCAAGGCTCTTTTAAAAAATTCCCAAGGCCTCCGAGTCTGATATAGCCCCTAAAGGTCAAAGTCAGCTCTTAGAAAGACTTGGGGCTAGGAACACCAGGAGACTCCAACTCCATCCACCTCTTTTCTCTTTGCACCTAAATCCACAGATACCCTGATGCCTATGCCACTTGTCATGTCCCTACCATCTGGTCCTCTTTCCTGCATTGCTACACAAATGCGAGTTATGAGAGACCTCCACATTACAGTGAACTAGACCCACACAGAGAAATACTCAACCACTGTAACACTGCACTGCAGGAGTCCATGAACTAACGTGGAAAAAAATTTAATATACTGCTGCATGAAAAGATGGCAAACCCAGGATTTCAGGGCAGTAGGGTTATATGTACTTTTCTTTTTTTGGTTTTCTGTATTTATCCAATAGTTTTAAATAAACTGGCTTTATAATTCTAGTTTTTAAATATTGCCTGATGCTGAGTTATAACTTCAATCTCCATTTATTTCAGTTCAGACTGGACTCTTTGAAATTCTGCCACAAGTCGTAGAGTAGTGTTAACAAAAAGTCTACTTAAAAAGAACTGTTCCTGATTAGGTGTCCTACCTCAACTAAAACCCAACTGAAAACAGACTGAGTATATCCTTGGTGTGACTTTAATTGACCTCAGATACCCCAAACAAGGCCATTAAAGTCAACCAGTGGTCCCCAGAGTAAAATACAAATACTACCACTGGTAGCATGTAAGACCATTCTACAAGGTACACGAAGAAACATTATTTTAATAGTACATCATATCCTAATCACTGAAGTGTTAATTCAGTTAAGGAAGAAGAAAAATCAGAAATGTTAAGATATAAAAGCACCTTTTATGTTCCTGTTTCATGAAATGGGAAGCTCGTGGCCAGTCTACGTACATTTGGTGAAGAAGCTATAGGATCTATACTGCTGGCCCATCGAGTTGCTGGGAGAAGAAACCCAGCATTGTGTCTGCAGCGCACGGGACAAGCGGCTGAAAGGACAACTGTCTCTGGTTCCTGGAGATGACAAAGGACCTGTAGGTAGACGGAATAAAACTTTGAGTTAGATGCTCCATGGGTGTGAAGAAGCACTGCCAGCACCAAGTAATTAATCACTCCTAATAAAAACAAGTCGCTAAAATCCTGAACTTTTCATTTAAGGAACCATATTTTGAAGACACTGTTTCCTTTAAAACTAAAACAAAGCTTTGGACTGGTAATCAAAATGGCCATTCTAGTTAGAGCAGTTACAGTTCATCCACACCATGGCTGGAGCTGTCTAAAGAAGGAAGCAGACCTGCCCGCACAGCCGGTTGCTGTGCTGCTGGACAGGCCCCCAGGCACAGCACTGTTTCCTCCCAGCAAGTGACGCCCTCTGCTGTGTGCTGCCGGACAACGGAGAGACCCATGCAGAAAGCAAAGACCTGGTTAGACCAGCAAGGTGCAGAACAGTGCTTAGAGCACCCAGACTCTCATTTAACAAACGAGGAGTAGGGTACGAATACATTTTACAGGCCAATTCCAGAAGCATATACAAGAAGGTAACAGTGGTTGCCTTGGGAAGAAAACAGATACATTTGAAGCTGGAGATGAGAGACTGTTTTGGGGGGAAATTTTTTTAAATATATATGCATCACTTTAAAAAGTACTTTTAAACAGCCCACTCTTAGAGGCAGGTATTTTATCAATGCCATGGACAGTGGTGTCCTGTGAGGAAGATGACAGGGGTGAGAGGAACCAGTGGACTCCAGGAAATGGAAATACGGATTGGAAGAAGTGCACATGCTTGAGCTTTTGTATTTCAGTGGAGAACCTAGTGATTATGAGGGAAGTAGAGGAAAAAAGGTTATTTAAGGGTACTGGGCTAGACAAACAGGCAGCCAGAGAGTGACAGTAACTATCCCTCCAGTCTGAAAAGTTATAGAGAAGAATATGGTAACAACTGCTTCATCCCACACAGGGCCAAACACCAGAAATATCTTCGTGGCAACAAAAAAGAATCTGGTTGAGTATACGAGGAAAATTTATACTAGAACTACAATAAACTGTCCAAATATCTCCCCTGTAAATATCTACCTACATTGAAAAAATAAAGGAATAATCTTTAATAACTAAAAATCACTTCATCCACCACTTCATTTCACAAGAAACAGGCCTACACAGTCAGGGATTTGCCAGAAGTCATTAGATGAGTTAGTAGATGAGATTTAAACACCAGTTTCAATCCCAAATGAATTACTCAATGGCATGAAGGTGGAAGCTGGCTCAGGTGATACTGTGAGGCGGTTTGCTTAGTGAATTATTCCATAAAAAGTAAATGGAAAATAATGCCTTTTCATTTTAAATAAATTTAGGTTTAAACAATCATTCTAAACCCCATTCTGTTGGACACATTTTTAGCTTTTCTTATAATCTCCTCAATCTACAACAAAGTATCAAC
>PVKM010034264.1:0-15636 GCA_004027735.1 Carollia perspicillata
AACTGAAACTTTAGTTTGGACTTGACTCTTGAAACTGTGCTCATTTTGTTCCTTGGGGCAATTCTTCTCCAAATTGTCAGGGTCCAGAGTTTGTGTCAAAGGGAATGATCCCTTGGATGTCAGAGGAAAGTTGTGTCTTATTCTCTTCTCCCCTCATGCATTGCCTATACCTTTTTCGTAACTGGTATAGCTTAAAATTCGTTTTTTTAAATCCCTGTATTGTTTCCTTTATACCTTTTAGGTGATGGTGGCTAGGTCTTAAGCATAATGTGCATGTTAGAAATTACTATCCTAGCACATCACATCTTTAAAGGGGGACTTATATCAAAGGAAGTATAAATTTCATTCAGTTTCTTAGGGCATAGCTTTTCTTTACTACCACTGTGAATCTAATCAGAGGAGGAAGCTTGACACAGCCAGAGTATCCATTTGCTAATCAGGGAGCATCTGTTTCACACCTTCTGTGTTCTAGGCACTGCGCTAGGAGACATAAAACAAATGTGGGGGTAGTCCCTGCCCGCAGGGAGATTGCTCTCTAATCAGGGGACAGAGGAGAAACCAGATCATATGGACTGTGCTGAGTGTGTGGCAGAAACGGCACGGGCTGCCATGGGATGGCACGTGGGAGGTGTTTAGCTCAGACTAGGAGAATTTAGAATTCAGCTAAATTCTGGAAGACCAGAGAGAAACTTCCTCCAAAAAAAGGAATATAGAGCCTGGGACCTGGAAGTCCGTTGGCTGCAGTTAACTGTCTGTACAGCCTGGGGCAGCCTGCTTCCTCTGTGACCTCAGTTTCTTTCGTGTAAATGCTGACAATACTGTAAGCTGCTCACAAGGTTGTTGAAAGGCTTTTCTCAGATAATTGATACAACGTGTTCAGCAAAGTGCCTGACATGTAATTGTCTCTCACTAAGTTTTCATTGTGATCAATGTCATGAAAGGGAAGTGAGGGAGAAGAGTTGATCCAGGTAGAGGTGTGGCGTATGTGGGTCTCTTCCTCTCTTCCAAAGTTTGGTAATTGGCTCTTAGTGGAGCAAGGTACTAGCTGGGGGTGAGGCTGGAAAAAAATTAAGTGTGAGGAGGCGATGGGGTGCAGATCGTACTTAATGCGTTTGGTAGGAGCGCCTTTAAAGAGGATAAGATCAGTTTTGGTGCAGCCTTAATATAATAGGCAACACCTTATTGAATGCTTTCTGTGAGCCCAGATGGTTCTAAATGCTTTACATGTAAGGCAACAACTCTCTGAGGTAGTTACTGTTGTCACTCTCTGTTTACAGATGAGGAGGAGGAAGCACAGAGGGGTTAAATTACCTGCCTAGAGTTCCACAGCGAGGCAGTAGGGTGGAGCTCTGACTGGAGTTCCACCAGTCCCGCTCCAGCGTATGTACTCTGTACTGCCTCTGAGCATGGAGGGTGGAGCGAAGTGTGCCCCTGGCTGGGTAGCCCAGTTGGCTGGAGTGTCATTCCCATATGCCAAGGTTGTAGGTTTGATCCCGATCAGGGCACGTATAGGAATCAACCAATGAATGCGGAAATACGGAACAATAAACCTGTCTCTAGCCTCTCCTACTCTCTCTTCCTTTCTAAAAATCAATAATTTTTTTTTAAATAAAGAAGTGTGCAGGTTCCAGAAATATTAAAGAAGAATCCATAGGACTTGATAATTGGATGTGGAGAGGGACAAAATACTCAGAAGCAAGGATTCTCCTTGGTTTTCTGGCTGGGGCAGGTGGGAGGGCCCTGGAACTGTTGTGCCACGGGGAACTCCGAAGGGAGAGGCAGAATCAGGAAGGGAACCAGGGGAGTGCAGGTTGGGACCCACAGATCTCGAGATTATCTTGAGCCACTGACTAGGTAACTGGATATTCTGGTCTGAAGCCTGATGAGCACAGAGCTGGAAGTATTGGTTTCATAATCGTTAGCCTACCGGCAAGAGTTGAAACCATGGGTGTAGATATTTTATTTACCTTATAGCTTCTCTGGAACAGGGTGTTGAATGTGAAGATTACATTGCTTCATTTTTTTCATTTATTTATTAAGCAAACTTTATCAGGCTCCTACTATGTACAAAGCCACTAAGATACGAATTAACTATACATTGTGTCTTCGTATTGCTTATGATCCATATGGAGAGACAGGAAACAGTCGTGACATTGCTGTGGCTGGCGTAGAACAGAAGCAGTATGTACCAAGTGCTGTGGAATGTAGAGAAGAGACTTGGGGGGAAGAACAACATTTGCCATCGATACTGAACAGTTAAGAGGTCTTGGCCAAGTGGAGAAAAGTGGTAGGAAAGGGCACCCTAGGCAGAGCGAATAACGTACGCTGTGATAGGAAGGCCTGAAAGAAATCTGTCAGTCTGGGAGATGGCGAGCAGTGCAGTGTGGTCCCACAGGAAGATGCAGCCTGGAGAGGAGGGTGCCAGGCAGGCGGTGGCCCTACCGTGAGGGGCCCCTGTGTTTGTAACTGGTAGTTAGGGAGCCAGTGAAGGGACTGATATGGTCAGATTGGTGTTTTGTCTCTAGAGCCTTTCTTTGATTCCTCGGGTAGGCTTCTAATTTTTAACATCCATTGTTTCTTAATAGCCAAAAGAAAAACAAATTAAGTGTTTGGTCTAATTCAGTGCAGCTTCTCTGTTCTCAGTGTCTGAATTCCTCAGCTATAGGTGACTTGAGTTTGGTGAAGAATGTATTGAAAGCAGGCATCCTCTGTTTTTCTTCTGTTTCAGTCGACAGATTTTTTTCTCTCGGTGTAGTTCACATAGCTGCCCTTTCTGATGTTGCCACAAATACTTTGTCTAGGTTTACTGCTCACTTGGCATTTGGTTGATCCTCATGACCAGGGAAATATAAAAGAACCGTGACAAACCATGCTCATTTTTTTCCTGCAGTTGACCTTCATTGCATCAGGGAGCTGGCTGTCCGTGATACTGTGGAATAACAGGGAAAGTCTTTCATTGGAATCTGTGTGTTAAATTCCCCAGAATAAGGTTCCTTAATGGGCTGACAGAGGCCTGAGGGGTGTTTCCGACTAGTCGAGTTGACGTGACACATATTAACTCTTTTCTCCTACAGGCCTGCAGAGATTTCCTTACGTTAGCCCAGACCCATAGTAAAAAATGGCAGAAGTCACTACAGTATGAAAGAGACCAGCGTATCCGGCTGGAGGAGACCCTGGAGCAGCTGGCAAAACAGCATAATCACCTGGAGAGGGCCTTCCGCGGAGCCACGGTGCTGCCGGCCAACACTCCTGACAGTGTAGGTTCCAGTAAAGGTAAGACACTGGTAGACGAACTCCAGGTTCTCCAGAAGCAGTGACTCACGTGGAATGCAATAATTGGAGCCGCTTATTTCTTCTGACTTTTCCACTGTTTTCTACCATTTGTTGCTGTGTTTGTGATTAGATTTAAGTGAGCCTGCTGTGCCAGGTTTGGGTAAATGTAGCCAAGGAAAGTGAATAAGGCTTTTCCCCTTATAGATCGGTGCTGCTCTGGCAAAGGAGACATGAGTGATGAGGATGATGAGAATGAATTTTTTGATGCACCCGAGATCATCGCCACGCCTGTAAATTTGGGCCACAAGTAAGTTATCTTTGACTCTCCACAAGAATGAACATATCTGACCATCAAAAGGTTGGCAGTGTTTCAGTGGAAGTGTCATGGCTGTCAGTGTTTACTGAGATCTAGGCCCTATTCCTTAAGTAAGTGGAGAACTGGTAGATTTTTTACCTGAACAGATTGTCCAGAGATGTTTAAATTCATACATATTTTATTTTAAGTGTCTTTTGATCATCCATTAATAAGTTTGTGCACTATGCTTAGCATCCCGCCTTGTAAAGACACGGCGAGGACCAAACTCTAGTTCTGCTCTTTGTTCTAATTCTTGTACATTTCCCGTCCGTGTAGACGTACTGACAGCAACATCAGTGGAGCCAGCAGTGACATCAGCCTTGATGAACAGGTAACTCTTATTTGGGACTTATCTGAAGTGAGGGACTTGAAGTATGATTCCCGAGGACTTGTTTGTAAAGCACTTAGAGAAACAAAAAGTACTGGAATTTCTTTTGGGGGGACAGGGGGGAAGGGAAGGTTATAACTACCAGGTTTTCTGTTCTTTTTGGGAGATTGAATGGCTCTGTGTTTGTTCTCAGTACAAGTATCAGCTGGAAGAGACCAAGAAGGTAAAGAGAACTCATATACCACACAAGCCAAACTATAGCCTCAATTTGTGGAGCATCATGAAGAACTGCATCGGAAAAGAACTCTCTAAGATCCCCATGCCGGTGAGGTTCTCACACGCCCGGGCTGCTGCCTAGAGGGCCCCCCACGCCCCCCGGGGAGAGTGCTGCTGTGATGGCCCCACCCACTGGTGTGGCAGTTTGCAGCATGGTGTTGGTTACCCTTAGAGCTGTGTCTATCCCTTAAAATTGTCTGCTTTTATTTGGGCTGTGGATCTGGTATGTTCTCAGATCACCTTGAATCATCTGTTCAGCAGTTTACTTACGAGCAGATTTCTAGGCTGGCAGATTTCTTTGCTAGGCAAAGATAATAGTTTCTATTTTCAAGAAGTGTATAGTTTAAAGGAGTTAGGCACGAAAACAGGTAAACAACATTATTTTCTATGATAGTGTTGTTTGAAGTACTGTACATATAAAGGTTTGGGGAGCACAGAAGCAAAAACAGTTCATTCCACCCTGGCTGGTGTGACTCAGTGGATGGAGTTCTGGACTGCGAAGCAAAGAGTTACCAGTTTGATTCCCAGTCAGGGCACATGCCTGAGGCGCAGGCCAGGTCCCCAGTAGGGGGCGCACAAGAGGCAACCACACATTGATATTTCTCTCCCTCTCTTTCTCCCTTGCCCTTTCTCTAAAAATAAATAAATAAAATATTTTAAAAAACAAACAAAACAAAAAAAGACACAATTCATTCCAACCAAGAAGGTGAGGACCATGGCCATGATGAAGATGGTGTCTGGGCTGACCTCCCTGCCTCCAGTCATGCCCTCTTCCTGTCTGTCTGCCCTGTTGCTAAAGTGATCGTTTCAAAATTGAAAACGTAGCTGTGTCACTTCTTAGCTTAAAACCCTTTACCAGGTCTTTATGGCTTTGAGAGTAGGCCAGTTCCTGGGTGGGCTCCATGCTTCCCCCACGAGGACAAGGCTGTGTCCACACACGGCTGGTGTTCCGGTCCTTGCGATCTACCCTCAGGTGCTCAGAGGCGGCTTGTCTTTTCCCTCAGGGCATCTGCATACACTGCTCTACTGTAGGGGATTTCAGCAGCTCCCCACCCACCCTTGCCACTTTTGCTAAATACCCTTTCTGTCAGGATTCAGCTGTAGTACTGTCTCTTTTAGCACAGCTTCATCCATGCATCCAGTCAGGGTGAGGTGTCATCTCTCCTGTGCACTAATGAGTCCAATGTTTATGTCTGGGAAATGGATAGCACTTGCTTGTTCATCCCCCAGGCATTCACTGAACACTGGTCATCTGCCTGGTGGTGTAACAGCATGTCGGTTAGGTATACGTTTAATAGAAAGAAAAAATTCAGCCCTGACTGGTGTGGCTCAGTTAGTTGGAGCGCCATCCCATGAACCGAAAGTTCGCAGATTCGATTCCCGTGCACTGCTGGCAGGGTCGGGGTGCATGCCAGAGGGCAGCCCATCGACATAGATGTTTCTCTCTCTCTCCCCCTCCCTTCTTGTCTCTCTAAAAGCAATGAAAAAATGTCCTTAAGTGAGGACATATAACAAATGAAGAACAAGTTCGAAACATAATTGTTTTAAACCAGGGGTCAGCAGACTGTGAGCCTTGGGCCAATCTGGCTACTCTCCGTGCAGCCTGCAAGCTAGCAGCAGCTTGTATGTGTTTTATTTTAAATGTATTAGAGTGACGTTGGTTAATATTATATGATTGTTTTTGTATTGTTAAATGCTTGGAAAAAACCAAAAGGAGAATATTTCATATCGTGAGAATTATATGACATTTAGTTGTTAGTGTCCATGAAGGTTTATTGGAACACAGTGATGCTCGTTTGATTGCCTATCGTGGCTGCTTTTGTCCCGCAGGAGCAGAGTTGAATGGTTGTGACAGAGTCCTTTCGGCCCTCGAAGCCTAACTGTTCACTGTCTAGCCTTTACAGAGAGAGCCTGGCCCACCCCCGCCTTAAACAAATACTGGCTTACTCGTTCTCATGGTCAAGTCCGGAAGGAGGTGGCTCGGGGCTGGGTCTGTGCTCCGCAGTGTCCAGACCAGGTTTTTTTCTGTCTTCTCAGTCTGCTGCCTGTGGCCTCAGTTTCTAGGTCTTAATGGCTGCTCGGGTTTGGGCAATCAGGGTCTCATTCCAGTCGGCAGGAAGGAAAGAGAAGGGTGTGCTTTCACTTTGATCTCTTTGGCCAGATCTTGGGTATCACATGGCCACAGCTAGCTGGGAAAGAGGTTGGCAATGAAGACGTCTATGTTTGGTGGCAGCACCTAGTTAAAAATGCAGAGTTCTGCCTCTTACAGAAGGAAGGAAGACTGGGTAGTGGAGGGTGGCCGTAGGTTCCGCACACAGCCAGGTGCATGCAGAAATACAGAAAGCATTCTCACACGCTGTTGGTGCTGGACCAGTGATCACAGACTGCGTTCCTCCTGGGCAGAGACTGTCTTACTGGGTTTTATAACCTCAGTTCTTCACCAGGGCCTGGCACATAGACACACCATTCAGCAAATGCTGAAGCAATCAGTTAATTGGGTCTTGGAAAACCGATAGATTTATATGTAAGTGTGTAAGATTTCTGTTTAAAAAATGGTGACCTCCAGAAAAGGCCATGAGTAAGCACACTGTACTTGGTTCACTAGGGCCTGAAAGATGTCCCACTTGCCTGGTGCCTTGAAGGAAGTGCCTTGGGAAGGCGGGCTGGAAAGGCAGGTCTTTGCAGCCTCAGAAATGCAGATCTTGCTTAGAAGCAGCTTTTGAGTGTAGGTGACCTCTCTGTCCTCCTTTACCATTAGTTCCTTGTTGACTTTGCCACTGGGAATGTGCAGTCCAGTACCTGTTTGCCTCCAGGTCTAGACTTTGCCCTTCCCTGCTCTGTGCTGTGTCACAGGAAAGCTGGGAGCTCTAGGGTGTTTCTCGGGCTTCCACGTCTGCTGGCATCTGGCTGGGCTCCACCAGTGCAAGGCGCCAGTAGGAGTTTGCAGCAGGAAGGGAGGGGGGAACCCCAGGGTACTTACAGGGGTTCTAGCTTCTGCCAGATGCCTTTGGCCTTTAGGCCAAGTAGTAGCACTGCTGCCGTCTGTGCCTTCAGCTTCCCAGTGGCTGTGGCTTCCTGCTGAGGCTAACCTCTAGCCTGTCTTTTTGGGCCTGCCCAACTCTCCGTCAGCTGTGTAACTGACTCCCTGCTTCCCTCCACTTTAAATTCACAATTCATTTGTTCCCCTATTAGGCCTCAGTGATAAAATGACCAATATGAAAAGCTTGGCACTTTTAGAGAAACTGTGGTTCCAGGAACAGTTGGGGGTCAGTTGTGTGTGTGAAAAGCAGTGACAGCTTAAGGACGCAATGAGGCAGTGCTGCTGTGTCCTCTAGCCACTAGGAGACTATGCCACCCATCTCCAGTTTTTCTCAGAATGTCTGGAAATATTACTTAACGTCACCTAAAATTCTGCCAATAAGAAATTTTGTTGGCATAGTTAACAAGCATCCTCTGTGGAGAAAAAACAAAGACTCACGTCTTCCCAGTCTGTTGCCCCTCTCAGTGTGCGTGTTTCTTGTTACACTGCTGTTCTCTTGGGGCCAAGAAGGTGGTTTGAGGGAGTGGCACACTGTTTTTGGTTGAGGGAAGGTAGATCCTACGTTCCATAAGAGGAGGCTGCTGGTGTTGGCCCTGTGGCTCAGTCTTCATTGGGAAGTTTTCACAGAGAAATGCTTGGTATACTCCTCAGAGAAGAAGCAGGCTCCAGTATATTATTTAGAATCGTACACATTCAAATAGACAGATGTAATATTAATAATGGTTATCATTGGCTGATGGTATTTCAAGTAAATTTTTCCTTCATACTTTGCTTTTAAGGTTTGTCATAGTGGAAATTATAAAATATTTTATAATTGGGAGGACAGTAAATATGAGGGGAGCCTGTGCCTCAGGGATTGGCCGGGAGGACACTAGACAAAGATGAAGAAAAAGAGGTGGACCATTGGAAAGAAAAGTGTTGGTTTTGTTTGGTTTGTTTAACTGAAACGTTGCTTTAGGCTCGCTCCTTTCACTAGAAAGGAATTTTTTTTCCTTCCTTTGTTCTCTGGATTCAGAATTTAGGCTAGTGATATCTGGGTCTATTCAGCTGCATTGCAGATTAAATTAGCTCTTTTTTTTAAAATAGCATTTTTAAAAATACTAATGTCATCTTAAATTCCAGCCAGTTTAGAAGGTAACTTTTTTTTAAGGGGGAGACTGGGGAGACGACTAGTGTTCTGTTTACTTCTCTGCACCCAGTGAGTGAGTAGCATAGGGCCTGGCGCACAGGAGGGCTCCGTGGATATTTGTGGAGGGAATTAGTGAATGAATGAGTAAACGGACAGCTTCTGCTGGGGAGAAGCAGGGCACGTCCAGTGGCTGAGCGCCCTGAGTTGGCTCTAAAATTTGAAAGGTGGAAGCACTCCCAGCCCCCTCTTAGTCCCCATTAAAAGCACCCCAGGTCCAAAGTAACACCTGTCCAGTCTCACAGCTAAGAAGTCAGAGTCCTGGCCTGATGTAGAACAGAACTGATACTTCATGGTCATCAAGTCCAGGAGTGGAAGTGAACTTGTAATGTCTTCATTTCACTAACCAGGGCATGCCTGTACTTAAAAGTTAACTACCCTTTCTACCCTCAAGAATGTTAAATACCAACCTTGCTCTCTGGGTATACTTGTGCTGAAATACATTTCCTCTTTTATTTATTCATTCAATACCTATTTGATGACGGTCTCCTGTGTGTGAGGCATTGATGGCTTTGCGCGAGCAGTGATGAATAAAGAGCTCATAGTTAGTGATGGAAATGAAGACAGTGACGTGAGCCACTCACTGACGTGGACAGGGGGCCTGGGAGAATGGATTGCCGGCAGGTTAGAGCTTAGAGCTGCTCTGCTGAGCGGTTTGCTTTATCAGTGTGGCAACTCAACATGTTTCTCCACGTGCAGAAAAATGAAACTTCTCTTATAGATGTGTGGGCAAAGTTTTTATATGTGTTCTCTTTCTGACAGGTGAACTTTAACGAGCCCTTATCCATGCTTCAGCGCCTTACTGAAGATCTGGAGTACCATGAGCTATTAGACCAAGCTGCAAAATGTAAGAGCTCTCTAGAACAGCTCTGTTATGTTGCAGCTTTCACCGTGTCCTCCTACTCCACCACTGTCTTCCGTACCAGCAAGCCATTCAACCCACTCCTTGGGGAGACCTTCGAGCTGGACCGAGTGGAGGAGAATGGGTACCGATCCCTCTGTGAGCAGGTACGGGTGCCTCAGGACTGTGACACCCTCCCTTTCGGAAGAAAGGCTTGATAGTTTGCGTTGCCCTCTCCACCCTCGGGTGTTGTGTTTGCCGAATTTCCAGTCCCTCTCATCCCACACTGCCTTCTTTTCCTTGAGGGCGTCCTCCACCCTGCTGTGGGTGTAAAAATGCCAAGTATGAATTTCAGGTGTTCACCAGTTAATGCGCAGTACCTTTTCCTTCTCCTTTCTTCCTTCTTAATGTGAACCACTGGTTTCTTCAAGGTGAGTCATCATCCCCCCGCTGCTGCACACCATGCCGAGTCCATAAATGGCTGGACGTTGCGTCAGGAAATCAAAATCACCAGCAAGTTTCGAGGCAAATACCTCTCCATTATGCCCCTAGGTAAGGCCACCATCTCTGTAAGAATTAGTGCTCCTGGAGCAGCGGGTTCTCTGGCCCGGTGGAGGAGGGCACCGGTTCAGGAGTCAGGAGACCGAAGTCTGGTTTGGGCACTGAACTCAATGAGTTCGCTTCGTGCCAGTCATTTGACTTCTCAGCTGTCAGATGAATGAGAAGGCACGAGACTGACTCTGAGGACCCATCCAGTCATAGTTTTTTGTCTTCTCAGCTCTATTTAATGCATCTTTAAGTACTATTTGAAAATATAAATTCTAACATGCAAAAAAAAATTTTCTCTCTTAACTGGTGTTGTGTCTCCCATTACGCTAGCAGTCAGGTTCTCGGTAAATCAAAACTCTTGTGACTAAGAGGTTAGGTTTCTCAGCTGCCCCTCCCCCTTCTCCTCTCCTTTTTCCCTCTCTCTTCCTCTACCAGATGGGTTAGGTATTATTTATGTAACGGCCAAACCCCAGGTAAAATGAAACTTTATTTTAAAAGGTCTTAATGGATTACACATTAGCTGTGCAGCAAGAACAAAAAGACCAGGCCTGGGAATAGGAATCCTGCTCTGTGATGCCCGATCACCTATGTTGTAAGGGAAGTGAGATTGTTCAGAGCGCGTGGCAGAGATTCTCAGCACTCTGTTGAATGAGAGCAGCTGTGTCGGGCCGTCTGTGGGCGGAAGGGTGGGTGCTGGTCTGTAGGAGAAGCAGCGGGAGACTGGCGGAAACCGAGCAGCTCTCTAGGGACAGTGACTGCCTGAGCCCCTGTGGCTCTCCGTCTCTGGCTCCGGCCAGTCGGGGGGCCCAGCTGCAGGGCTTGCTTATGGCGCTGTAGTCGTCTTTCGTGAAGTTCTCTCAGAGACACAAAATGTAATGGGTAGAGTGCGAACTAGAAGTCAGCCAAAAAAAAATCCAGGGCTGTTTGTAATCACAAAAGGAGAGAAGCAACTGGAGTGTTAATTCTGTCCCTTCATGGTTAAAACGCAAAAGGCCCTGAGGTCTCCTTTGAAAAGGAGACAAAGTGATTTTGGTCTTGATCTTTACTGAAGACCTTTAAAAATGTTCTCATTGCTTAATTATCTCTGAAGCTAATAATCTCAGGAGTATTAAGTTAGGAGTGGTAAACACCTAGGGTGTTCGTACCTAATTTTCAGAACTAGGGCATCAGTGGCCGTATTGCTGTACGACTTTCACCTCAGGGGCCACCTGTGGGTCTCTAAAGAGATGATCGTATTTAATTCTAGGGAGGGTTGTATCTGCCTTGGAAAGTAGCAATAAATTTCCTGTACCGGTGATGTGCTCTATGTTATAATTTGATTAATCTGGAACTCTCTGAGGGGTAAGTAACCATACGAACATGGTCTAATTGGCAGATCTGATTTTTTAGAGTTAAAAAAAATATCTTTAATGAGATTCCGGGATTCCACTCTTGTGGTTATTTGAGGATTCAGGTCACTAGGATATGTTGTCTATTACACACGGGCACCTCCGTGTAACGGGCATGGGAATGTAAGTGAACAGCACCCAGATCCCAGCCTGTATAAGGAACTCGAGTGAAGAATTGACCCAGTGACAGGAAACTGGACACAGAAGTGTAGAGAGTGGGATTTCCAGACATTAGCCCTGGGGATGGCTGTATTTAATATTTTTGGATCAGTGACTTGGAAGGAGAATCATGCAGTGAAGTTTTCACATTTGCAGTGGCACTCAACCCCCAGAGGGGACACCGTCAGACCAAAAGATGTCACTGAAGAAAGAGACACGAATAGGAGTGTGGGTGAATAGGCAGACAGATGCAATTTAAAAAAAAACGTTTTTTGTTGTTGTTCAGTTACCGTTGTCCCCATTGCTCTCCCCTGCCCTGCCCTCTCCCCCCTCCCACATTCAGTCCTCCTCCTTGTTGTCCTTGTCTGTGGGTCCTTTACACAAGTTCCTTAACCCCTGCCCCCCTACCCCCATTACCCCCCTCCACCCTCCCCTCTGGGCTCTGTCAGTTTGTTCTTTATTTCCATGTCTCTGGTTATATTTTGCTTGCTCGTTTATTTTGTTGGTTAGGTTCCACTCTTGGGTGAGATCATACGGTGTTTGTCCCTCACCGCCTGGCTTATTTCGCTTAGCATGATGCTCTCCAGTTCCACCTGAACTATCGTAAAGGGTAGGAGCTCCTTCTTTGGCAGATAGGTGTTTTTTTGAGGTGGTGGCAGGGGGTCTGAGTCTCCCTGTAAAATAGACTAGACAGGTTAGAATTCTTGCAATCTGGAGAAAAGAATGTTTCTGGAAAATATGATTGAAGTTTGTAAAATGATAAAGACCATGAATTTTCTCATCAATTATCAGGGTATTACAACTAGGCTATAACCTTGAAGTTTAAAGAGATACATTTAAATAAGAACTTTTTAAAAATAAGAACATTATTTTATAGTTCTGGAGTTCCCTAGCCCAAGAAGAGCACAATTTGAGAATATGAATGAAACTACCATTCAGCCTGTTGATCTCTGTGTCACTGACACCACTGGGCTCCATGGACCTTGAATTTCGCCCTGAGTGATACTTTAGTCAAAAAATTGCCCTCATATATTTTATCCATTCTTCCAGTTTCTAAGTTTTTTGATAAGAGTGTTGAGTCAATTTACATTTATTGTAAAAAAATATGTACATTTATTGTAATTACTGATTAGGTAGGGCTTACATCTGCTATTTTGTATTTGTTTCCTGTACATCCTATGTCTTTTTTCCTCTGTTCTTCCCATTAGTGCCTTCTTTTGTGTTAAGTAGATTTTTTTAGTTTACCATTTTGGTTCCCTTGTTTTTTCTTTTACTGTATTTTTAAAGAGGTATTTTCATAGTGGTTTTATGAAAATATTTGGATCCTGGGTATTACAGTTAACTTCCAACAATCTAGTGCAGATTCATACCAATTTAATTTCGGTTGTGTACAAAAACTTTGCCAAGTATATGGATCTATTACCTTTCCCCTCCTTTATGCTTTTATTTTCATACAAATTGTATTTTTTACACTATAATTCTATCAACATAGTTTTATAACTATGTCGTTTTCTTTTAACTCATATAGGAGAACAAATTACTAGCAAAAAATATATTTATATTATCTTTTATATAGTTTCATTGTAGTTTTCCGTTTTGGTCCCTTTATTTCTTAATGTACATCTAAGTTACTATCTGGTGTCCCTTCATTTCCGCCTGAAGGACTTTAGTATTTCTTGGAGGGCAGATCTGCTAGCTATGCATTCTCTTAGGTTTCATTTATCTGGGAATGTCTTATGTTCACTTTTGCTCATGAAGAATAGGTTTGCCAAATATAGAATTCCTGATGTGACAATCTTCTTTTCCCCCAGCGTTTTGAATGTGTTATCCCGCTGCCTCTGGCCGCCATAGTCCCTGGTAGTCCTATTGAGGATCACTGATGCTCAATGCATCGCTTCTTCTTGCTGCTTTCAAGATTCTCCTTGTCCTTGTCTTTGAGTAGTTTGGTTATGATGGATTTCGGTGTGGTGCTCTTTGAGTTTAACCTACTCGGAGTCCATTGAACTCTTAGATGTGTAGATTAAGGTGTTTGTCACATTCGGGGAATTTTTGGCCTGTATTTCTTCAACTGCTCCAACTGTTATCACCACCTCAGGCAGCTGGTGTGTTAAACTGTCTTTGCCACAGATGGTTTTGGTAATCACCCCAGGGAAAAGGCTGTGTGAAGTGACCAGGTGCTGAGTCAGGTCAAACAAAGGTAAGCCTTGTGAGTGGGAGTTTACAAGGGACCACCCCATAGGTCAGGTAATGACAGTTCTTTGAAAATGGGACTTTTGGGGAGTTCATACTTGTTGGTGAAGTGTGAGGCTCCCCCAAAGTGTTTGCTAGGCTGCTTGCTGGGTTTCAAGGCTACTGCCAAGCTGGCAGTAGGAGGGTGGGAATAGAGCAGGTTAAAATGCCTGCCCCAAAGCTCATTTTTCTTCCTGAGATTCGATCATTTCTCCTGAATAGATGCTTCTTAAATTATGGTAAGCCTTTGGTTAATTTCCAGAGTTCTGAAAAAGTTGATTCTGATAATTTTTGGTGGTGTTCTTGTTGGTTTTACTGAGGAGCAGATATAGGGACAACATTCTGGGAGTGGCTGTCTTTTCCTTCATGCATTTGCGTGACCCTGTTTTTCCATCTTAACTTAATGTCAAGTTTTCAAAACACAAGTATTATATACCGAAGGCAGTCATAGGACATTCTTTTCTTTCCACTATCCCAGTGAGCTGGAAGGGACACTCTGTATGTAGAACAATAGGTACATCATCAAGGTGAGAGATAGGGTCGTGGTATTGGGCTGCACAGCTGTTCTGACCTCATTTTAAACTTCAGCTCTGGCAGTCTCTAGCTGTGTGACCTTGGGCAAATTACTTGACCTCTCAGAGCTCAGAGTTTTCATTGGTAAAATGAGGATGTGGTAGGCTGAATAAGGGCCCCCTAAGATATGTCTACATTCTAATGTCTGGAAGCTATGAATATGTCACTTTACATAAGGAAGTTTGTAGGCGAGGTTAAGTTAAGGATCTCAAGATGGGAGATAACCCTGGATTGTTCTTTGGGCTCAGTATAATCACAAGGGTTGTTGTAAGAGGGAGGATGGAAGATCAGAGTCAGTGACAACAGAAGCAAGGCACTTGAGTGATGCTGGGAAAGGACTACCAGACTACAAGTCAAGGAATACAGGTGACCACTAGGACCTGGAAAGGCAAGGATTCTCGCCTGGAGCCTTCCAAAGGAACACAGCCCTTCTGACACTTCTGGTCTCCAGAACTGCAGGCCATAACTTGTATCGTTTTAAGCCACTAAGTTGTGGCAACTGGTTCCGGCAGCAGTAGGGAACAAACGTCGGGGATAATCGTGCCTGCGGCTAAGGCATCAACAGGTGTCTGAGAGCCACTGTATGCCAGAAAATGTCCTAGGTACTGTGGGCACAGTGGTGAGCAAAAGCCACGGTGCTCTCATTTAGCTTGCATTCTTTTCTTAAGTAGACAAAAAAGTAAATCTATAAGTAATTTAATTCTGTATGTGGTAGGCCTATAAAGAGAATAAAATAGAGATAGGGGTTAATGAGAAATGAGCATGTGTGTCGTTCCTTGGATAGGGCAGTCAAGGAAATTCTCTCTGAAAAGGTTGCATTTGAGCAGAGACCTAAGGAACACGTCGAAACCAGCCAAGAGTTGATTTGAGGGAGAGTGTTCCAGCCAGACAGAGCCCCCGAGATAAAGGCCCTGAATGGGCAGCAGGCGTAGCGCGTTTGGGAACAGTGAGACCACGGCAGCCAGTTCCGAGTGAGCCGGCAGGGACATGGAGGGGTTCAGGGGCTTTATTCCCAGCCCAGTGGGAGGTCGTTGAGATAGTTTTCTCAGTGTGGTAGTTGATATGCCATGTTTTAAACAGATCATTTGGACAAGAGACTTTAAGGGGGCAAAAGTGGAAGCCGGGACACCAAAAAGAAGTGGTTCTAGAGGGTCCAGTAAGAAGAGGTGATGGTGGTGTCGACTGCAGTGGGGGTGGAGGAGGTGTTGAGCAGGAGATTACAGGTGTGTTTTGAAGGCGGCTGTGAAGATTAATGAGGTGCTGTATGAGGAGAAGCCAGCACAGTGTCTGGTACACCGCAGTGCTCTCAGCAGAGCCGCTATTGTTGTTAATGTCACTGTCGTCGCCATCATCATCACTACAGTGTAGCTCCCGGGACAAAAGGCACACCTAAACCACAGTGTGTCCTTTTCACTAGTGGTCACACAGGGAGCTTAGAG
>PVKM010034265.1:0-15636 GCA_004027735.1 Carollia perspicillata
GAACACTGACTGCCTAACCAGACCCCACAATTACATACTCTCTGGTCCCTATTATGAGTCACCTCTCTTTGGACCCTGAAGGAAGCAGCCATAACCACCTGTGTGGATTAAGTGACCAGGTTGTACAGGCAATTTGCCATTTGGAAGAGTCAATTCCTGTAAAGAGAGGGGCTCGACCTGTATAGTATAGATAGATAGATACATAGATAGACAGATAACAAGGAATGAAATAATTTAAAAAATAAAGTTATGATTATAGATGGCAACCAAGATGGTAGTATAGATCCCAGAAAAGGAACCAGTGGAAATGAACTAAGGGGGAGGATGCTGGAAGGTTGTGGGGTACAGGGCAAAAGGGGAAATAAAGGGGAAAGATTGTGAAAACTTTCATAGCATAATCAATAAAATAGACTTAAAAACTGTAAACATAAAATGCCAATAAATTCGCAACTATCAAGAACTGAATCTGAAGCGAACTAAGCAAACCAAGAGAACAGAAACAGAATCATAGATATGGAGATCAGATGGAGGGTTATCAGTTGGGAGGGGGAAGGGAAAGAATGGGGGAAAAGGTGCAGGGATTAAGAAGTACAAATGGTAGGTACAGGATAGACAGGGCGAGGTTAAGAACAGTATAGCAAAAGGAATAGCTAAAGAACTTATACACAGGACCCATGGGCGTGAACTAAGCAGGGGGATTGCCAGAGGGAATGGGGTATACTGGGTGGAGGGATTAAACAAGGAAAAAATGGAACATCTGTAATATAAATCATTAAAATATTTTTTTAATTCTATGGCATACAATACAGAGTAGGGCAAAAATAAGTTTATACAGTTGTAAGCATGTGAAACATCATTTATCCTTATATTATTATTTACTATTATCATACTATTTTCCATATGAACTGTAAATCTACTTTGGCCCACCCTGTATTATTATAGATACATTTTTTAAAATGATCAAGTATTCTATATATATTGAATTCATTCTTATGTATTCTAAGTTGATAAATGTCAACTAGAACATAAGATTCAACTTTGAATGCATATCTGAATTTTCTTAAGTTTTAAGCATCACAGACAAAAAATGTTCATTTATTACCATGGAAGAAAAATGTGTAATAACATTGCACTCCCCCTATCATGAACAGCTGGAAAAGGTTGACAGAGTATGTGAAACAACTCTTTTCAGACTTAAATAATTGCATGATCCCTGGGAGAAGGAAAAGAAAGAAATGAGCCCTACAATATCCCAATATTTCAGCTGGGTGCATTTGCTAAACTCTGGCAGCCAGGAGATGAAACCAAACTGAGCACAGAGGAATTTCCAAGCTTAAGAGACAAATACAAAAGTTTGGAAGGCTGAAATGGCTGCAGTTTGTGGGGCAGAGTAGCAAGGCAGAGAGGTTATGCACTGAATGAGTCCCATATATCTGAATTGGGATCCTCTTGAATGTTTGGCTGAATGTGTCATATGTGTATGGTGAAACTTCACAGGGTCAGGCAAAGAACAGCTATCAGAGAGGTATAAAGTGAAAATTTCTCAGGTTTACATGGGGCAAGAACATAACCCAAATATAGTAGCCTTATTTATCACCTGAGAGTTCAGTAGAGACCCCAGAAAGGCCACATTATAGAAGGAAGTTTACAGTAACCTTAGAATAAAAGCTAACCTAGACCTATCCTAACAAAGCTTAGAAAAATGTCTCAGTAAGAAAATGCTGTATTTGTCTTTCACTGCCTGGCTTATTTCACTCACCATAATACTTCCCAGTTCCATCCATGCTGTTGTATAAGGTAGGAGCTCCTTCTTTCTTTCTGCCACATAGAATTCCATTGTGTAAATGTACCATAGTTTTTTGATCCACTCATTTACTGATGGGCACCTAGGTTGCTTCCAGCACTTGGCTATTGTAAATTGTGCTGCTGTGAACATTGGGGTGCATAGGTTCTTTTGGATTGGTGTTTCTGAGTTCTTAGGGTATAATCCTAGCAGTGGAATTGCCCGGTCAAAAGGCAAACCCATTTTTAGTTTTCTGAGAAAATTCCATACTGCTTTCCATAGTGCTTGTACCAGTCTGCATTCCCACCAACAGTGCACTAGGGTTCCCTTTTCTCCACAACCTCTCCAACACTTGTTTGTTGGTTTGTTTATGATGGCCATTCTGACTGGTGCGAAGTGGTATCTCATTGTGGTTTTAATTTGCATCTCTCTGATAGCTAGCGATATTGAGCATCTTTTCATGTGTCTCTGGATCCTCTGTATGTCCTCCTTGGAGAAGCATCTGTTCAAGTCCTTTGCCCATTTTTTTAATTGGATTGCTTGTCTTCTTAGAGTGTATTCGTGTAAGTTCTTTATATATTTTGGAGATTAAACCCTTGTCTGAGGTATCATTGGCAACTATGTTTTCCCATATGATTGTTTTTTTTTTATTTTAATACTGTTTTCTCTAGCCATGCAGAAGCTTTTTATTTTGATGAGATCTCATTTGTTTATTCTTTCCTTTATGTCCCTTGTTCTAGGGAGGGGAGGGAAGTTCAGGGGAAAGGGGGAAGGGTTTACAGGAACAAGTATGAAAGACACATAGACAAAAACTAAGGGGGGAGTGGAAATGGGACGGAGGGGGAGGGTTGGGTGGGTAGGCTGTGATGGGAGTAAAAGACAGAAAACTGTGCTTGAACAACAATTAAAATAAAAAATATATATAAAAAATAAAATGCTGATATGCAAGTACATAAATGTCCAATGAAACTCAATATTCTCTCAAGGAAAATAACAAAATCTTGACACATTAACATACAAGTATATACATTTGTGTAATGCAACAACGACAACAACAACAAAAATGCAATTATCTTTTGAAGGGCAGGCCCCCCCACAGGCTTCCCCCACTGGGTGAGTGTTCTATGAACCCATCTGTATCAGTGTACCAGATGGCATTGTTGTGAGAGGCTGCGATTGGCTTTAGTGAATTTTTTGGAAGATTCTTTCCATGCATTTGCCCATTTCATGATGGGTGACATATGAGCACACCTGCTCACACTGAGCTGAGTCTGAGTGTTAAGCAGTTTTTGACCAAAATCTACATGACTACTGTGGCCTGCCCCTGCCTGTTCACCCAATCTTGCCCCTAGTGACCCCTAGTGACATTTTTTTGTTTCCCTGGATGAAAACAGTCCTCAAAGAGAAACATTTTGCTCACGTGGAACAAGTGAAGCAAAAAAATAAAAAATAAATAAAAATTAAAAAAGGCAGAAGCACTAAAAGGCACCAAAATCGAGTTCAAAAGCTGTTTTGAGCAGTGGAAAAAAACGTCTCAAGAGGGGTATTGAATCAAATGGAGAGTACTTTGAAGGTGACTGAAGTTTAAACATGTAAGAATAAACACACAATTTTTATAAATAAAATACAGGTTATTTGGGGTCCCCTCTCGTAATGTCCAGTGTCCAATTTACAATTGCTAAACATACATGTAGCAGAAAATTATGATATAACGAGGAAAAAAATCAGTTAAACTGACCCAGAATTTAACAAAGAACTTCAATAGTTATTACAAACATAATTAAGGAAATAAATGAACTGTGAATATAATAGAGAGAAAAGAAACTTGTAAACCTGAAAATTATGCTGTGGCTGCATTAATTTGATCTCCTTAGCCCACCTGTCCATGAGGTGTCAGTTATATAGCTAATGCTTTGCTGCTAATTTGGCGTCATTTGGCATATACGTTCTTTATGGTATATATTTATAATCACAGTTACTATAGTTTAGCCTACCCTATAAAACTTGTATCTAATACAATTAATGGCTGACATTATGTAAAAGAACTGAACTAACTTTGACTATTAAACATTTCTTAAATCAAATGCAATATGTATTTGTCAAAATTCCAATGAAATGAGATCATCAAATACCATGCAGAGTTAATTTTTTAAAGTATACAGCTAACACTGCATACTTGAAAGTTAAATCTGGGTCTGATTAGAGGATGTTTCTCCATAATTCACTTTCATATTCCCTTTCAGAAAGACTTGCGTACCTGTTCTAAATTTGACAAGGATAATTTACTTTTTTTTTCTCAAGCAATTTCTGGATGTTCCAAAGATATATCAGTAACCATCATATGCACCCATAATTAATGCCAGAGTTGAGTCAGCATACAGAAAGTGTAGCCTTCGGATGGCAACTCTTGGCTGAATTCCTAATGTTCTGTTTCAATTTCTGATGAGGTGATGAAGTGGAAAGCTTGAACGATGTAATTTTGCCATATGCTTCTTTTGGGGTTTTTAAAAGAGGATCAACGGCTTAAATTCACCAGATGAAACATTTCAACTTTTCAGAAGCTAGAAATGAGGAAGGTCAAAGCTAATGTTTTTGTTTTGTTTTTAAATTCTACCTGAACTGTCTGAATCCATTCCAAATAAACCTAAGTAGAGTGATACAGTAATACTTATTAGGACTATAGCAATATGGTTCAAAATATGTTAAATATAGTATCATTTATACCTATTCTACATGTTCAAAGTTAGAAACAGATAGACTGTTAATTTTTCCCCCAAATCAGCATAATGCCACTACTTCAAAATGTAAATGTTTTCATCTAAATCTCAAAGCCTGGTGAGACTCTATTTACAAATGTAACATTTTTCAATAATGACCATTTAATAATCCCTGCAGTAAATGTAATATTTGCCAAATAAATTAATTTTGGATGATAGTGGTTAGAATTTGCATAATATTTAGTATTTGTCAAGTTTGCTTAAAATGAGCATTAACTCTAAAAAACACCAGTTTCTAAATGTTTGAAATTGGTTTGGCTTCAAACAACATAATTTTAAGAAAGACAATAACATATGTACACATTTTGAAGGGAAAATTATAAGAACATTTTGACAAGCCATCTAGATGATCCAACATTTTCTTTTTTAAGGCATGGGGGCATTTTAAAGGCATTCTACTTACCTGGCCAGGATAAAGAAAATGATAGAGTATTACAAAGGAATTAATTTAAACAAAAAATTAGGAGTACATTGAAGTCCCTTTAATCTTTTTTATTTCCTTTTATATTTTCAATAGGAGTGATCTTATTTCACCTATAATGTCTATACTTTTTTATTTTTCCATCGACATACTTTTGTTCTTCTAGAAGCCACTATGTTCTACTCCCCATCCTCACCCTATCAAGAATGTAAGTAAATTAATATTTAGTCTATCTTGGCTAGAAAATAGTTTTACTTTGTGTATGAGGTATAACATATACTGGAATAACACATTTTTATTTTGTGTATGAAGTATAATAAATACTTCATACACAAAGTAAATATATATACATATATATATTATTTGTGTGATAATAGCTATGTCTTTTTCAGAAAAAAAGATATATTAAGCATACAGAAATTTCTAGAATTGTAATGGAACCTGTTACTCTTCCAATATTATGGCATTTTTCTGACTTGTGTCTCCATTAACCATTTTTTAAATGATTTTCAGAGCAGAGTGTGTGTCTTGTTTCCACTTGCAAAATATTTTGCACAATGTAACGTGGCTTCTTTTTTCTCAAAATTTGCATATGACAATTTCCAAACATATAAAACATTTGAAATACTTGCATATTGAATATCCAGATAACTGCCACTTAATTTCTACCATTGCTAACATCTTCATATGTTTGCTTTATCTCATATCATATATCATACCATCCCAGTATCCATCTATCCATAAATCAACTTATTTTTGATGTGCTGTATCCCTACACATGCATATCTTTATCTACAGTTCAATATTTATTTTCAGATTGTTTATTCTCAGAGGCAAAATTCACACACAGTAAATTAACAAATCTTAATCGTAGTGTGCCATGAGCTTTGACAAAAGCATACATTGTATAACTCTTGAAGATATGAAACACATGCAAATCCCTGTCAAGGCATGAAACATTTCCATCACCCCAGAGAGTTCTTGTATGCCCCTCTGAAATTGATTCCTTAGAAGTGACCCCTGTTCTGATTTTCCCTATAATTTAGTTTTGGACTTAGCCAAAATCTCTGTTTCCAGGTTCTCCACATCACAATAGTTTACTTTTCACACTGAGCTAGAACACTATACTACTTTTATAGTGAAAATCAAACAAATAATAGACAAAATAATATAAACTAAAAATAATCGATGTCCCCTTTGAAACAATGGGACCATCATGAATTTCAACATCCATTACAGCTTGGTCCCAAACTTCCTTTGTAACATTACTTAAGTCATTCCTCATAATTTCCATCAATTCTTGAATCATACCAAACTATTTTTTCCTTGAATAAAACAAATATTATATTATTACCTTGGGTCATACCCAATCATTTAATAGATTTAACAGTCATGGTTTTGGCTATCTGAGCATCCAAGACACAGTAAATTTAAATACAACTGAATGACAGATTTGAATTACAAATTCCATAAAACTGATGTGTAGGAGTAAGTCCTAAAGTAAATGAGCACAGCCAGCACCAAGCATCTGCCTCTCAATGTAATGACATTTGTTACACATCAAATATACATTAACTCTCACCAAGATTTTGAAAGGATCACTTAATTATTTCACTATGCTTTAAAGGAGAAATTGTAAGTTAGAAGGAAACACAATTTATAAGATTCCCAGCCTTAGGATTTATTCCTCAGATATATAAATGGCGTGCCCTAGTCACCTCTCTGTGCTCCAAGGAAAAGAAAAATAAAATTTTATTCTTATTCTAAATATTAGTTTCTATCATAGCCTTTTATGCTTTTCTTAATTACCTATTTAAATGCTAATTTTTCCTTAGAAATTAAAGATTAGAAAGCATCCCACGTATTTGAAATGCTGTAGATTGCTTTTTAGAATATATCATTGAGCTATTTCTTTTTAAGAAAGATAAAAAAGAATTTCTTACAGATCATGATGAATTGGTTACATATAAAAACTAATATCAATCTAACATCTTTTTTCCAACTTTTTTTATTGTTGTTCTATTACACTTGTCCCAATTGTCCCCCTTTGCCCTCCTCTACACAGCCTATTCTCCTCTCCTACAGTCAATCTCCATGTCCACAGTTCTACATGGACACAGTAGTCCATGTCCATGGGTCATTCATACATATTCTTTGTTCAGTCCCTTCCCCTTCTTTCCATCATTATCTCTCTCCCCCCGCTCTGGGTGCTATCATTCTGTTCCATGTTTCCATGCCTCTGGTTCTGTTTTGCTTGTTGGTTTATTTTGTTCATTAGATTCCTCTTATAAGTGAGATCATATGGTATTTGTCTTTCTACAGCTGGCTTATTTCACTTAGCATAATAGTCTCCAGTTCCATTCATGCTGTCATGAAGGGTAGGAGTTCCTTCTTTCTTTCTACTGTGTAGTTTTCAATCGTGTAAATGTACACAGCTTTTGTATCCACTGATCTACTGATGGGCACTTAGGCTGCTTCCAGCAATTGGCTATTGTAAATAGTGCCACTATGAACATAGGGTGCTTAAGTTCTTTTGAATTATTGTTTCAGGATTCTTAGGGGTATATTCCCAGTAGTGGAGTTGCTGGGTCAAAAAGCGGTTCCACTTTTAATTGTTTGAAAAAACTCCATACTGTTTTCCACAGTGGCTGCACTAGCCTATATTCCCACCAACAGTGTACTAGAGTTCCCTTTTCTCCACATCCTCACCAGCACTTGTTTGTTGATTTACTGATGATAGCCATTCTGACAAGAGTGAAGTCATATCTTATTGTGGTTTAAATGTGCATCTCTCTGATGGCTAGTGATGTTGAGCATGTTTTCATATGTCTCTGGGCCCTCTTGGAGACGTGTATATTCAGGCCCTTTGCCCAATTTTTAATTGGATTGTTTGTCTTCCTGATGTTGAGTAGTATTAGTTCTTTATATACAGGTTCTGCCACAAATAACACCCCTTTTTATTACAAAATATTTTATTACAAAAGGAGAAGCATGTAATTCTGTAGCATAAACAATACCACACTCAAGCACACCATATGACATTTTAGATGAAGTGTTCACATTAAAACTATAAATTATGACAGCCATGTTATTACCCTACCAATCACACTCCAGCAGGCGTTACTTCTGCCGGACTCTGTATTTTGGAGATTAAACCCTTGTCTGATGTATCATTGGTAAATATGTTCTTCCATACAGTCAGTTCTCTTTTCATTTTGATGATGGTTTCTTTACCTATGTAGAAGCTTTTTAATTTGATGTAACCTTTATTTTTTCCTGTGTTTCCCTTGCCCTAGGAGATATGTCAGTAAAAAATTTGCTACATGGATTCTGAAATTTTACTGCCTATGTTTTCCACTAAGACTTTTTGGTATTATGGCTTAAGCTGAAGACTTTTACCCATTTTTAGTTTATTCTGGTGTATGGTATAAGTTGGCGGTCTAGTTTCACTTTTTGGCATGTACCAGTCCAGTTCTCTCAATACCATTTATTGAACAGATTGTTTTTACTCTACTGTATGCTCATGACCCCTTTGTCAAATATTAATTGACCATAGAAATGTGGATTTTTTCTGTTCTATTGATCTATATATCTGTTCTTTTGCCAATACCAGGCTGTTTTGATTACAGTGTCCTTGTAATATAATTTAATATCAGGTATTATGATCCCTCCAACTTTGTTCTTCTTTCTCAAGATTGCTGAGACTATTCAGGATCTTTCTTGGTCCCATATAAATTTTTGGAGTATTTGTTCTAGATCAGTGAAAAAACCACCCCTAGGCCTTGTGCTGATAAAAAAAAAAAAAACAGCAGGGCAGAACAGCAAGGGCCAGGCTCACCCAAAGGAGACAATCTGATATTTTTAAAATGTATCATATATACATAATTATTCATTTTCTTTTCATACATTTTGAATATTTTTCTTCCTTATACTACTTCATGTACTACATTCACACCAATTCAAGAACAAAGTAGGGCAGGATACATGATTTTCCTCATACTAACAATATTTGTTAATTTAAGGAGTTAAGAAAAGATGAGAAACAGGTCTTCAAATATTTTTCTTACCTTTGAAGATATTTCTTTTATTCAACTCAAAATATACCTCATTTCGAGATATGTGTGTAAGAGTTGATAAATGCACAACACATAAGTGACAGTCATAACAAAAATATAATCTGATTTGTAAAATCATGCCAATACCACTGAGAGATAAAACCCCAAAGCAAACTGTTATAGAAATATTATTTATAAAACAACTATCAAAAGAGTTCATGAGATAAACAATATGTTATGTCATATTATATATGCAGACAATGAATATTTATATTAAATAAAGATGGAAAAAGGATCTCAGAGGCTCAACACAAGAAATTATGTCTGATTTCAGACTTTGTCAAATGCAGTTAAGCAGGGGATCTCTACATCGTAGTCATTCAGGGACCCAGACTGATAGAAATTCCAAACTGAAATGTTCTCATGATCTCTCAAAATGAAGGACTGTGGGAAATCAAAGTGTCTTGTAAAGATTCCACTTAAAGATACATCCCCTCTCCTGATTTTTAATTGGCTAAAGCAAGTCACATGACTATTTTAAACTTTAAGGATATATGGAAGTGTCAAAGTACCATGTACCTGAAAGGAAAAAAGGAGCAGAATGTAAATAGCTTCAGTGATTATGTCAGTATTCTTGGAAAATGATGATAAACTAATTTTTTGTGGGAGTCTGGGTTGGTTTTTATTTTACATTTGTATTTAGGAATTCTCACTACCATTGAAAACAATGATGTATGTATGTAATTGGATGAGTGGGTGGAGTTTCCTTAAGTCTTTCATTATAGCAAGTAACTTCCTTCATTCACAATTTCTTAGCTTTCCATATGCTTACTAGTTGAGTGAGAATGGCTGATCTAATGGTCTGTTCCATTAGCTGAGCAATAATAATGAATTGGCAGTGTCATTACACCTCAAAAATCATGAGCTCTTTTTTATTGTGCCTTCTTTTATCACCATAAGATAGAAGATGGATCTATTAGATCCACCTTGATGCCTTGTTAGGTTAAACCTTTTTATATAGGTAAATTCAGAGAAAAGGGAAATGAATACTAATGATGTCCAATGAAGGTTTGAAAGTTTCAGAAAAATAAAATGGCCCACTTGGGCCTGAAATTAGAAGTCACGTCAGATAGTGATAAGCTTGAAGGGCATTCTAGGGTAATAGGAGGAGGAACCAGCATGTATTATTCCAGAGCATGACAGCAATTCCATATGAGGAAGAGACAAGAACTAGATCATGATGCTTATGTTATGCTAAGAACTTTGTATATTATCTCACAAGTGAGATGACTATTTCTTAGCACATTTTGTGTATCTGGTTGGATGTTGCCATTAGATAGTTGGGTACTTCAGTTAAAGCTATGGAGAAAGCTTGCTGCTGGATAAAGAGATTCAAATGTGATCAACATATAGATTGTGGTGAATAGTGGAGACTGGACAATATACCCTAGGGAAATTGTATAGATGGAGAAAAGCAGTGGGTAAATGATGAAACCAAAGATTCTTGAATATATTATTATTTTCTATTTGTTCCAGTTATAAGGAACATTAGCTAACTCTCCACTGTAGGATCTACTGACTACAGTTCTAAAAATTACTGGCAAGGAGAAGTATAATGTATTATGCAAGCCATAATTGTGGGGATAATAACAAAGGGCAAGCTACTCAAGCTTGTCTGAAGAAAGAAAGGAGGGAAGAAAAGAAAAAAAGAAATGAAAAGAAGAGAAGAGAAGAGGAAAGGAAACAAAATGAAAAGAAACAAGAGGAAAGAGAAAGAAGATCGCCAACAGCTTGTTTATAGTCTTTACGATGTGCCAAGTACTGTGCTAAATTATATGCATTATATATCCTCACTTAGTCCTCACAAAAATGGGAACAGAGAAAGGTTAAGTAACATGACAAGCTAGTAAGAGTTAAAACAAGGATTTTTTTAAAGAAAAGACTTTACCCAGGCTGTCTGGTTCAATAATCTTCAATCTCAACCATCACTGCCTTTCTCTGCTTAAACTAATTCCAGTGTATATACCTCTATATTCATTACAGCACTATTTATAATAGCTAAGATTTTAAAGCAGCCCAAGTGTCCATCAGTAGATGAGTAGATTAAAAAGTTGTGGTACATCTACACAGTGGAATACCACTGAGAAATAAAAGAGAAAACCTTACTTTTTGCAACAACAGGGATGGACATAGAGAGTATTATGCTAAGTGAAATAAGCCTGTCAGAGAAAGACAAATGCTATATGATTTCATTTACATGTGGAAACTAGTGAACAAAATAAAAATAAAATAGAAACAGACTCTTAGATACAGAGAACTGACTGACACCTGTCAGAGCAGAGGGTAGCAGAGGGTAAAGGAGGGATAAATGGTGATGGAATGAGACTAGACCTTGGGCTTTTAAACATCTAATACAATATACTGATGATATATTATAAAATTATATACTTGAAACCTATATAATTTTATTTACCAATGTAACCCCAATAAATTCACTAAACATAATTTTGGAAAACTAATTCCATAGTTTTCATAATTAATTGTGTGAGATCATGGTGACAGTTTCAGCTATACTCTTCCCAGCCTTGTCTTAGAAGCATACTATAGTGCATTTTCTGGCTTCAGTGTGTATTATAGTAGGGTTTCCTTTTTAATAACTGCTATTTCCCAAACATAAAAAATGGAATGTTAAATATGCTTATTTATTAAATTAACTATTACTTATTGGGAAAACAGAGGCTATTTAAACAATTTTTAATGAAAAATCTGTAAAACAAGTAGAAATCATAAGATAATTTAGAATAAAGGCATTCCATGATAAACATATCTTGTTATTTATTCTTTCTGACATCAGTTTCCTTGTGTGTAAAATGGTGTCAACATTCCAGAAGAGTTGTGGGTGTCAAATTTGGTGTTGATGGGAGGGAGGTGGGAAGAAATGGGTGGGTGGGCGGGCTGGGATGGGAGTAAAAGACAGAAAACTGTACTTGAACAACAATTAAAATAAAACTTTTAAAAAAGAACACCTAATGTAAAATTTGCAAACAGATTTCTTAATATTTTATACACTCATTTAAAACTGTATATAAAAGTACAACTCAAATGAAAGTTATATTCCAAACATAATGACTGATGTAAGGTAAAGAAACATTATTGTCTGGCTGTTAGTAGAACATTAAATTGTCTTACCTTCATTCACTTCACAAAATCTAATGTCATGTAAAATTTAAAACTTAGAATAATGATATCTTAATGTCAAGTTTAGAGTTCTCTGAAATTTTTAGTTTGAGTATTCTAAATTTATATATCTAATTTGCACTGCTTCAAAGTATACTCATTAACCTCTTTCATACATCCAAGTTTGTGAGATAGAGCTAATATGACTTTAAAATAACATTTTAGTCATAGGTAAGGAGAAATAAATTTCTCAAAAATATCCCATTAAGATAAGGAAAGAATAAAATCACTAAAATGAAAATCCCTTCACATAATATAGTCTGCTGTCATGTACAAGTATAATTAAAAACTCATTTGGGCTTTAGAAGTCTAGGAAAATATTCCCATTCAGACATAAGCTGCTTATGAAGAACTGGGGAAGATGAAATGGAAGGCTTTATTTTTTCTAACCATATATAATGTCTATATATGCATGTTAGCACTTTTTAATTGCATTAATCTTGAAATATTAATTTGAATCAAGTGAAAAAACATTTACTGAGCACTTACTCTATGTGTAGCACTATGTTAAGTTCTGAAGATGTTAAAGAGAAATGGTCTCTATCAGCAGCACATCACAACCTAGTGGCAGACAGCCAGTCAGAAAGTCAGTAACAAGAAGAAATTAATATGAAAACACAGAAGAATAAGTACCCTATTCTTGTACAAGTGACTAGGAAAAGTTTAATAAATGAAATGGACTTACACATTTTCAATGGGAGGGAATAGGTGTCTAGCCATGCGATTGCGAGTAATAGCAGAGGGGAAGAAAAAAATCAGAGAATATAGTTAACAACAGAAATTATATTTCAGGTAATTAAAATGTTTATAGTACCTATTTACTCACAGTGTATATTTGTAATAGCTGGTGTATAAGAATATACAAAAACATCCCACTTAAAATAGTTTCACAAAAGGATAAGTTGGATTTAGCAAAATTATTTTAATGGTTTTACAAAGTGTTCATTTCGTAATATGTAGAACTATTGTCTGTAATGTCATTATATAAGCTACATCTTACCACATCATTGTCTTTCTCCTCCTCTTCCTCTCTCTTCTTTTTCCTGCTGAGAGTGGTGTATAAGACAGTCACCTAGAAGTCTGACTCATATACTATCCCCAAACCCACTCCTTGGAAGATGACTTGTATTAAGCATTTTGTTTATCATTGGTTATGGAATCATAAAATTATGGAATCATAAAATATCATTCTGGAAACATAGTTGCTTGATAATTTATTATCCCAAATCTAAGATAGCTTAGTTAGGAAGAACTAGGTTGAACTAAATAAATTAATTACTAGTCTCCTAAGATTAAGAAGATACTATGATAAAAATAATCTAGAAGAAAAAGCACTGTACTAGACACTTTAAATATATTGTTTAGTTTAATGTACAAAAATAAAGGCATGTAAAAATATACAGACATGCACGCTTCCAGACCACACCAAAGATGTTGCTTTTGAAACTACATATTTGTAATATCATCTTTAGGAAAATTAACTGGAAAATACCCAAACTATTTGGCTTGAGAGACTGACTTCTTTTAAATGGGGTGTTGGGTATAAGCCAACTCTATGCAAACATCTGGATATGAGTATATTAGCAAGACTCATCTTTCTATTTAAAATAGCTCAGTATTATGAAACTGTACACCTGAAATTTACCTAATGTTATTCACCCATGTTACCTTGATAAATTTAATTTTTAAAAAAGGTATAGACAAATAAATAAACCAAAAGAAAAGTAAACAAATAAATAAATAATAACTCACCTATCAGTTTACAACAATATATATGTTCAGGTACAGTACTATTATTACAGGTCTACTTTATCTAAGCCACTAAACCAACTTTAGCATTCATAAACTGTCTTCATCCTTCAAACTATCACAGATAATGTCTCTCATCTTTTAGTTGTCTTACTGATATTCCATACTAGAATGTGTATTGCAGGAGTTGGAACTCCAAAACTACATTTTCCAAATCCACTTGTTAAATACTGGGTGATAATTCTCTCTGGGTGTCTCATATTTCTACATGCAAATGAAACACTAATTGCCCTATTTACAAATTCTCTTTACAAGACTATTTGTATAGCAAAAAGCCATGAAAGATGAAAGCTAAAGCTGCTCCAAGAAGAATATGTGCCCCTCTAAAAAAAAAACACTCAAAACTTTAATACAAAACTGATTGTAGATTACAGTTAGAGAAATTTTAATTAGTGAAATTATAAAGTAAATGTAATAATATACATCTTCAACAGTATTTTAGTAGAGATTTCAACTAGCTATTGTATTCCAGCTAAATTGAACTTCTTTTGTTCTTTTTATATTAAAATTTTGCATATCTACTTTATGCATGGTGTTCAAAGTTTAATTTGGCAAAGTTGCATTTTATATAGCAGTAAATTGAAGTGAAATATGAAGTAAGAAGCATAAGACCTTGGTTATATTCTGCCTTTTATTTCCTTCTAATCAAATGCCTAATGAAAATTACCGAAATATATTTGATGTCTATTTTTCCATAAAATTGGCAACAAAAAATGTCTGTCCTAACTACTTTACCTTACAACATTGTTGTGTGGAATAGATGAAATAAATAGCTAACATACTTTCCACATTATACATTTCTCTGTAAAAATAATTGTTAATGTATGTGTATTTTTGTTATAAAAGGATGTATCCTAAAATCCTGGACAGACCCTTGTGCAACCCTCATATGAAACTGAAAAAAAATATCACACCAAAAGCTTCAAGAACTGAAATATAATGTGGAATGACACCCAGATATTCAGAGTGGTATCTAGGTAGTATACTTCATAAAAGGACAGGACTAGGATAGCAATGCACAGGCTTTAAAGTAACATTGTCATTGGATCCAGAATCCTCAAAAGTAAGCCAGGAATCACATGCTAAATCTAAACAAGTTAACTACCTGCTAAAGTCAAAGATTTGAATAACATCCAGAGTCTCTTAATGTAATAGTCAGATTATCCAGGATGAAATTGAGAATCATTAATAACACCAAGAACCAGTAAAAGTACAACCTGAATGAGAAAAGAGAGCTGGAGATGCCAGTGCCAAGATAAGTCAGATGTTGGAATTATCTAACATAGATTTAAAAATAGCTATCAAAAAATGGTACATATACACAATGGAATTCTATGTAGCAGAAAGAAAGAAGGAGCTCCTACCCTATGCAACAGCATGGATGGAACTGGAAAGCATTATGGTAAGTGAAATAAGCCAGGCGATGAAAGACAAATACCATATGATCTCACCTTTAACAGGAACCTAAGCAACAAACCAAACAAGCAAGCAAAATATAACCAAAGACATTGAAATAGAGAACAGGCTGACAGTAACCAGAGGGGAGAGGGGAGA
>PVKM010034266.1:0-15636 GCA_004027735.1 Carollia perspicillata
TCTGGAACATGGGTGGACAAGTCATTCATTCTCCCTGTGCTTCCATTTTACACCTTTAAAATGAGAGTAAAGAGATACTTTGTGCTTAAACAATCATTAAATAAGATATTATGAACACTATATTAGCAGTAAAGATATATACTTAAATAGAGATATAAGCAACACATGGTATATATGATGTCTGCCCAGAAGGTATCCAGCCATGTAGTATGAAAAATAGAGACATTGATTGAAGAAGATACAAGATAACAAGAAACAGTGTACACAGGACAATGACACCTCAGTCCTTCAAAGTAGGCACCTTGAGACCTCACACAGTTCTCCCAATCACCATCAGCTGCCCCACCCTATTTTCTTAGATCTTATCAACAGTCTGAAATCTCTTCCCTTTCAAAGATTATTTTTGGGAAAAGCCAGAAGTTGCAGGGCACCAAATCTGAGCTGTAGGGGGTTGAGCCACCTGGGTGATGTGATGTTTTGCCAAAAAAACTCTGCATGAGACGTGATGCAGGAGTGGGTGCATTGTCGTGATGAAGCTGCCCATCAGCAGTTGCCCATAGCTGTGGCCTTCTGAATCACCCAGATAGTGTCCGTGGAGGAATGTTAAAGCTTAACACAAAATTTGAAGCAGATTCGTTGTTCTACTTGCTCAGTCATTTTGAATACACAGTACGCAGGCTCACTCAATGGCATCTACCGCCCCCACTGACTAGTACGGTGAAGTCATCATTGTGCACGCATGCGCATTCCAGTCCACTCTCCTTGGCTGCCAGATTACATTGATGTCACATAGCCCATTCTCATTATATTAACAATGGCTGGACTTTCTCACAACAGACCTCATATACTACATGATGAATGATATTTGATGAATATGTGTGTGTGTGTGTGTATACACAGGGTCTGGCAGAAGTAACGCCTGCTTGAGTATGGTTGGTAGGGTACGGAATATCTCACAGAAGATGGATAGTAATTTGGACATTTAACCTAAAATGTTCTATGGTATGCTTGACTGTGATATTGTTATGTTACAGAATTATATGCCTATAATTTTATAATAAAAAGGGGTGTTATTTGTGCTGGACCCTGTATACATACATACACACACACACACACACACATACACATTCATAAATGATCATTTGTTTGACATAAATCTGAGTAGCATGTGTTAAAGGTGGAATGAGATATCTTGAGGAATACAAACAAGGGCTGACCTTGACACCCAATTAATAGGTCCCTGTAAGCTCCAAAGGGAGGATAAAACCATATTCTGTGAGCCAATCAGGCCCACCCTCCTACCAGGGAGAGGTGATAGAAAGGTTAAGGTCATGGACTCTGGAGTCAGCCTGCCTGAGTTCAAATTCAAATCTTCCATCTATTATTTATATGGTCTTAAGATCAATTAAATTGCAGTGAGAATGTAGAGATAACCATGTTACCTTATTCATAGATTTAACAAGGGGTGTGGGTTTTTGACATAATTCATGTAAAGAATCTGAGTTTCAGTTACTCAACTTGATATTCCCCAGGGTCTACCTTAATCCAGGCCTCACAATGGCTGGTTACCAAATATCGGGCTGAGTTGTGGTCAGTGACAATAAGGACAAACGAATGCAAGCCCTGGCAACTATGTCACTCCTCACTTTGTAAGACTTCCAGTCATTTTAATCAGAGAGTTTGAGGGTTACTATATATGTCATTAGCAGGACTATTAATTGGACTGAATACATCTTTGCCTAATTTGTGAAATTTCTTCCCCAGATGAATACTATAAAATCATGACTGAGAGCTAGACATGTAACTGCAATTTATATTCATGCTTATTTAAACTTATCAAAATGTATTCGAAGTTAACTTTTCATAAGTTTTAAACTTATCTCCAGTTTCAGCATTTGTCTTCTATTTTCCAAATTGTCCAGATTTACTTTGACAGCTTAAGGCCTGGGAAAGATAACACAGGCAAGAGAGAGAAAGCCGGAAGCAGCAACAGAAACCCGCACAGGTCCTTAGGTGGTTTTTTTGCTCTGGTTTCTTTTCACCCTTGGGACAAATGCACCAGTAATACACTAATGCCTGGAACTGTATTTTTTTCCTGCAGTTAGAGGAGGGCCATGCCTTGGCCATAAGGAGTTGGGGAGTAGAAGCCACAGGCAGAGATTGAAAGAGCCACTTGTCTGGGCACCCCTGTGGTGACCAATAAATAGAAGCAGCATCGTTTTCTATAAAATAAGGATGACAACACCTTGGGCTGCTTATAAATCACTGGGCTTCTGTGAGGCTTGTGGGAGATGAGGTGTGCAATGCCTGCCCTCAATACCTTGTGGGCATTAGCTGTGTCTGAATCAATGACAATCCCCAGGACCACTGCCTTCCAGGCTGGGGCATGGAAGCAGCTCTTGCCGTGGAGGATGTGGGGCCATCTGGGCACCGAAAACAAACTCCCAAACTTTCCAGTTGGACCATCAGCCATGACATCTCAATGGGCTTATAACTCTACAGAGAAGTGTGTGCAACAGAGTTCTACACTGTCTTTAAAAGTAGTACTCCGACACCGCTACTTAATGAATATGTAATAGCATGATAGCAGAGCAATATCGCTACATCTGTCTGTAATTCACATGATTGGTGTAAAAGTCTTCATCCCTGCCACGCACTAAATAATTACAGCCACCAACATGGTCGTTTACAAACTCAGTTTTGTTTATGTTTTAAACCTCCGTACTCTTTATTGCAAAACAAAATATTTGTCTTAATCTTTGCCTTTTCAACTCATCACACATTTTCTTTCTCTGATGACACTACGAAGCTTCTAAGTAAAGCAAATTATTATGCTTCTAAACTTTGAAAACATTTTAAAGAAACTGAAATGCTTGCAGGGTATTCCTATGTTTTTAATCCCAGCGGTCTTTTCAATTATGTTCCAAGAGCACTAAACACTTTCCAGGCCCCTTTGTGAGCTATGTTAGGAGAGAAGGAAGACATGTGAATTAATTTCAGGCCTTTGAACTCGAACACAAAATAGCTCTCCTTTATCACACACCCACATGGGTTTCTTCTTGCTTCACAGATGTATTGGATGCATAAAATTTGTGTTTCTAAATGTGGAGTTCAGTTCTAATGAACTTTTTGGATTTTCTGTAAGATAGAGCACAAAGCACCAAATTGAAAAGTGTTTAAATATAATTTCTATTAATTTGGGATGAATAAAAATAGAGTTTACTGTAGTACCTCCTCAACTATGTAGGAAATTTTGGCTACATGTTTCCTACAAATTTCAGATAACCTATTTAGAACTTATCTAAGGCAATTTATCATAATTATTTGAATGCATGCACATTCCAATCTTTATTCAATCCAGCCGGTCATATTTTTAATTGCTGTTTTGATCCGTTGGCTAATTTGAAAGAAAAATATCTGTGTTTTCTTTAAAGTATCCCATAATATAGGGTAATTCCCATCAGGTCATTTGAAATAGCAAGGTTTTACTGTAATTGAAATATCTCTGACCCTTATGGGTACCTTAAATTTATATTCTAAATAAGTATATTTTAAAGTATTTTAGGATGATCTTACACTAGGGGGAATTATAAGAAATCCTGCTGTGGCATTAAATTTTCTGAGAAAATAAGCAAGAATAAGCATCAAAGGAGACTCTCCTAACTCAAAAAAATGAATAATGAAGTTTTGTTATAGAAAGAATTTAAAAGGACATTTTTTTTCAGGAGTCGAATAGGTGACTAAACAGATTAGCTATCTTTATTTTAGTTATACTTCACCTCCAAACTGAGTAGCATGGCAACACTACTGAAAATTATTTTTGATCAGTTGGAACATTTTCTGAGCTTATCTAGCTTTGGAAATTAAATTCCAGGGAGGAAACAAATGTGGACCTTTCATAGCTCATACATGAAGCATTTTATGTCAACAGGTATCCAGACTTGAGATCAACATGTATGGATCATGTAAAATTGCCCAAAAGTCACATCGTTTTTCAAAGAATTAATATAGCTGTAAGATCAAAATCCTGGCCCATATGGAAAGTGGCATATTTTGGCTCCATTTGCTCAAATCTGAAGTTAGTCTCAAACCTGAATTGTATCTATACATTACTACATAGGCAACCAAAGCTTGTTTAAGAAACTTTATTGGCCTTGTTTTCCTGAGACTGGACCACGTAGAATTCCTTCAATTTGGTCCATCAGAAAAATAAAATGAGAGAATATGACTTAGGTTTAACTCTCTAGTTGTGATAACAAAACCATGGCATGTATTAAGTGAGAGCTTGATTTTGTACCATACTATTGGCATGTTATTGTATATTTCTGATGAGTCTCTTTTACCTATGAAGGGTGACATGTTTACATTAAAATCATATGGTTTTGATTTTCTTCAAAATCATCTATAATGAGAGAAATTAATATAAGTATAGATGAACCCAATGACTGCTGAAGCTAGGTGACAGATAGGTACCTGCTGTTTCGTTATATAATTTTCTCCACGATATATGGACATACAAGAAATAGAAGATATATGATACTACATATTATTTTAAGCAAAGCAAAAGATAAGGAATATTTAAGATAATAATTTGAACAGCCCAATTTTTTCTGTAGGAAATATATCTTGGAAATAAAATCCCTTTTATCAAAGTCTGAAATTTGTCATTGCCAAGATGGTTGTCATGTTTTCCTGAGCAATCAAATTCAATAAACATGGGCAATTTTTAATCCAAAGGCTGGAGACCCACTTAGGCTACTTTACTACCCACAAATACTCTAATGGGGATCAATCACACCCAATTAAAGCTGAAGGAATTATGAATCTTTAATAGGTTTATCAGGAGATAATTCAGCTGTTAGGTCCTCTTTAGGTTCATGCTAGGCAGACTCAAGCTGGAAACTAATCATATTCATGACAGCCTTTCAAAGAAGCTCTGTGATTTTTGTTTGGAAAGAATACAAAAGAGCTTCACATTTTGCACCAGAATTAAAGTTTCCATGCACTTGTTTGAAATCCTCAAGCTCTGTGCTGCTGGTGTGAGCCTATGTTTACAATTCAACAGAGTAGTTTTGACAGTACTAATTAAAGAGTCTAAAGAAATGTAACCACCGGAGTGACTTCTGTGTATTTCCCTTCAACAGTTTAACCTGGCCTTTCTCCAGGGCCCTCATTTTAGCCATAGATCACAGCAGAACCTGTTGTTTTCCTTTTTTAAAAAAAAATTCTGTTTTACTGATTACGCTATTACAGTCGCCCTATTTTCCCCCTCTGCCCCCTCTCCCTAGCACCCCCATTCCCTCAGGCAATGCCCCCCACCAAAAAAAAAGAGACGGAAACAGCATAACAGACTTGAGCTTTGTCTCACTGATCTCTGCAACACCCCATCAAGAGGGCAGACTTCGGCCTCACGCCACCTGGTTAGACATTCTCTGGGTGAGCAGCATCCTCAAGCACCTCACGCTTTCTTTTCTTCAGCTGTAAATCATAATCGCATCCACTTTGTATATTTGCAGTGAGCAGTCAATGAAATGTTACTTATGAAGCATTTTAAACAGTGCTGAGTTCATAATGCATTTCAGTAATTGTCTATTGATGTAGAAAATCAGCAGTGGTATAGCAAAACAGAGGGTTTTTTTTTTCTCCTGTGGCTAAAACAAAGGATTGACAAAGACCACATTAGAACGGATGCGATCCTTTCTCGTGTTCCCCCAGGACAACTATTTCATGCGTGTGTGCACCTTGCAGACAGAACATTTGGTCATGCCCAAAACATCCATGGAGGCATTATGTCCATAGTCAATGTAACTCCATTCTTCTGCGATATTTGAACACTGACCCACCTACCTAAGCCCATGTTTAATTTATTATTGGCTAGGCCAGAGAGTTGATAGGGGTTTATTATTGACAAAACAGCCACAACACAAGTATCGGAGCAATAAAACATAGTAGTAGTTTTCCATGTATTAACCCTGCAAACCCAAAGTAGAAATAAACATTATGGCATATTTGGACCTAGGGCTGTCTTCTCAGCATAAACATTATGAACAGGACCAAATAACAAAAACCTTTTCGGGGAGACCAAGGGTCTCCACAGACACTTTGGGCAAGGCCAAATTGTAGGACCTTTAGGCAGGGACCAGATGTCTCCGTAGACATTTTGGACAGAACCAAATGTCTGCCAATCGTGTGTGTGCATTTGGTGTGTTTAATGGAAAGGATCGCGTGAGCTGATACAAACATATCTGTTGATTACTGGTTTTGATATATTGTCATAGCATGGTGTAGAGGAGAGGAAGGTTGTCTTCAAATGTTTTGGCAAGAGCATTTTCTTCCATGTATTTTTCAGTCTGATGGACATTTAAGAGCAACTTTTTGCAGTGTTAAGAGAAATAGCCAAAGAGCCCTGTTGGAAACACTTGGCAGAATCTCACCCAGCCAGCACACCCTCATTGAAGTTTTCTTTGCATTGCTAATTTTATCCATGAATATCTATTTAGAAAAGATTTTTCCCCTAGCTTCCCTTTCACTCTAGCTGTGGCATATATGTATTTTTTGTAACATAATTATACTTGTATAATGAGTATAAATAAGTCATTAAGATTCACAAACACAATGCATAATTAAGTGATGTGATTACAATAAGAAACAAGCACGCAGAATACATATTTGTATATAAACTTATTCAACCACATAGGCACTGCAAGCAGAGTTAGTTAAGATAAGAGGAGTAAACACACTAATTAATGCATGAAACCAGACACAAGATCTTACTAATAAAGAAATTTGTTATTTTCACTCTCCAAGTGCAAAAAACGGTAGTTTTTAGGTGCTTTCCAATTTAAACAAATTTATAAAATAATATGATTTTGTGCAATGAGGTAATACCCTAATTTTACCCTGAGATTATCACTAAATTATAAAACAATTGGTAATTTTCTCAAGATGTCCATTTCAATACTTATGTCAAGTACAAATTACATTTCTCAAAGGTATAGATGTATATGTGTACCTATACATATACTCATATATATTCATGCAAAGGAGCTTGATAAGTTTAACTTTCTGTTTTAAAAATTTAATTAATGAATGATTTTCAACACTCATTTTTTTCATTCATTCATCTATTCAAAAATCTACTAGGGCCCAGGCTGGTGTAGCTCAGTGGATTGAGTGCGGGTATGCAAACCAAAGGGTTGCTGGTTCAATTCCCAGTCAGGGCACATGCCTGGGTTGTGGGCCAGGTCCCCAGCTGGAGACATGTGAGAGGCAACCATACATTAATATTTCTCTCCCTCTCTTTCTCCTTCCCTTTCCTTCTCTATAAACAAACAAACAAACAAATAAATAAATAAATAAAGTCTTTTAAAAAAAGAAGAGCTCACTGAAAATTTTTTAAAAATCTACTAGGTATGTGTGGTGTGCCCACATCTGTGTGTGTGCATGTGTACATGCCTGTATCTGCACACAGAAGGTCTCGCTTAGTAATGGTGAATATGGCTAGTATGACAGATGATTATTTATCGTGCGACTTTTTTCTCACTCAACTCTATAAAATAAAACAGATCACTTACCAGTAACCTTTTGTATATAAAAAAAGTACATCCAAAATAATGTTTCCGTACGTAAAACATGTATAAGTATCTCTTTTGAAAAAGCCACTAGATCATGTTGTCTAGTTTCTTAGACTCCACTACAGGGCAAATTGATTTACGGGAACCAAAGGCTATGCATTTTCCACTGTAGGCTACAGAGTTTTGCCTGTGCAAGAATGGAATGCTTCATTCTCTCAAGACAAACATTTAAGTTTCTCATCCAAAATGTGAAGTACTTGAGGCTTTTCCAAGTTTCTGCTAAGGTATCCTGACTCATGCTCCTTTTGTGCTGGAAGAAGGAGGGATACTGCTTTACTGAGGACACTTCTATCAAGCTGACTTATCTGAGGGTGCCGACCAGGCGGCCGGGCCTCATTACTAGACATCTGGCACCACCTCTGCCAAGGGCCTCACTGTTCCTCCTTTTCAGCCAAGGCTCTGCTAAAGCTCCCTAAAATACTTCCCTGTATCCACTCTGGCACTCCTCTTGCCTGCAGCCAGAAAAATGAGCGTTCCATCTGCCTGTCTAGACTGCTATCTGTCATTACTTCTAATAAATTTTGGATTATCTGTGCCACTGTGGAAGATATTTCCCTCTTTCAAGCTTAGTTGAACCCCTGGTTTTGACTTGTTACAAAACTTAGAGGCAACCAAAGGTAAAAAAATTGCCATATATTATACTATGGAACACTGGGATAAATTTATAGGGATGTGTTAAAGCTGACGCTATATATAGTGTGAGTCTGCCAGATTGAACACCTACCACCACCACTTCCTAGCAGAGTGACTTTGGCAAAATCGTCTAAATATTCAGTATTTCAGTTTTCTCATCTTTCAAGAAGATGGATAATAACCATACCTGGTAGGTTTTTAAGTGCTTAGCATAGTGCCTATACATAATAAGGGTTTAGTAACTCTTAGTGTTATTATTATGTCCAGGGGTAATATTCAAAATATTTAACAACTGGTATGAGAAGCATTTGCTTACTAGGTTTCCAAGGACACTGCCAAGGGTGCCATCTCATCTTTTATTGATACATATTAATCCTTCATAATTTGTTACCTAGAATCCCCAACAGCATTTGGATATAGTCGCTTTGAACCCTGTTTTTCCCTGAAGTAAAATAACAATGCTACAATACTATGCAATACTCTGCATGGTTAGATGACTTCTTTTTAAATATTGAGGTCCATGTATTTAAACTTGAAGCAGACGATGTGATATTCAGCTCAGAAAACACACATTTGGTTAGGGAGGGCCAAGACTTGCAGGAACTCAGAGCAAGTGTTCCTAAGAACCTCTGGCAGTGACAGGAGATGATCTCAGAACTAAAACTCTGAATGAAAATGCATTGTTTTCTGCTTCAATGCATTCGTGCCCTGGGATAACCAGATATAATTATTGGAACAAGCCTCTTGTTAATAATAATTACACTTCGTTCTATGAAAACAAGAACAAACAGCAATTATCTATAATTTCTCATTTGCAAAACATTCTCATTATGCTAAGACTTCTTGTCTGTGTTTGATAATATTATGTTCTCTGTGTGTTAGAAACACTCTGCAGTGTTTGTTTTTAATGTCTCAAACTATATTGGGCAGTGCCTGATCAATAAAACGATTCCAGTTTTAAAACAGGACGACTTCTTTGGGTAGCATGAGTTAGTGAGGAAATAATGTCTTTTGGATTCCTTCAAAGAAGACAGGTTCATTAACCAAAATGAATACGCATTGTTTCTGCAGTAGTGAAAGTTGGATTAGAAAAAGAGACGTAGAAATCAGCCAGATTATCATTATGAACACAATGGATTCTCTTAGCAAGGCACGTTTTCCTACCTGTTTGTTTGAATTTGATTTTAAATGAGGCCCACTTACAGATAAGTTTCTTAATTATCTCCTAATACATGGGCTCTCTTTCTTTCTTTTCCTTATATATTTTCGTGGAATAAAACAAAATGTTTGTCCCATACGGTTTCCCAAGGTTTGGATACTGTCACGGCATCCTCTTGCAGAGTTATCAGATGACTCCGCCCTCCCTATCTCCTCTAAGTCGGTGATTGAGTCACCTCAAGAGGCTCAATTTTGGTGGGAGTGGAGGGCAATGTCACCGGTAGCACTGTTTCCTCCTGTGGGTCTCACCTGTGTACTTCTAAAATCAGGAAATATACAATGTGTATGTAAGTTGTCTTTCTGAAGACATAAGTGTTAGCATTCATTGATTATCACTGAGTAGATCAATGATTATATTTCAGTTTGCAAAATAGTGATATTCTAATCTGATCATTTTCACTTATTTATGAGCTAAAATACTTCAGTGAAGAGACACTTTTTTCCATCATCAACCACTTGGTTATCCTGAGGCACGGTTTACATTCTAGTCACAAGAAAAATACTTAAATGTCTCCTTTTATTTGCCACTTTTCAAAAGAATAAGATCGTTTCCTAGCATCTTCCAAAAAGGAACAATTTTTTTTTTGTTTATTTATGTGTTTTTGTATTTAGTGCCATTATAAAATTTGTGGTTGTAAACATATTCCAGTTGTTATTTTTACTGATGCTCAAATTAATGAATGTTTGACCAGCGGAACCTCTTCAGGTTGACTACTTGGTGCTTTTGAAGAAATCCTAATAGCCTCTTGCTTTTTGGAATGACAACATATTCCAGGCTTACTCTGATGTGCTCTGCCCTGTAGTTGAATTAGCCATTTCTTCAAGGAGCCCTAATTCCTTTTAGCAGAGAATGGTATTAAATTCCAACTCACTAATGCCCTCAAAGTGTGTTAGAGGAAAAAGAATAAATGTTTTCTCCAGCCTTATCCTAATAAATATAGTTTCAGATTATTCAAATTTTTGTCATCTTTATTTGAATTTGTGGCAGCACTTAACTGTTTCTTCTTTTGTTAAGTGAGTTAATGTTTGCATTATTTTTATGCAATATAAGTGATTTGTTAAGTTGATTTATAAAGAACAAAGGCAATAACTTTTTCTGACTCAGAAGTACATTGAAGTGAAATTAACAATTGTCTTTTCTATTTTTTATAGCTTCAGAATATAGGGGCACTAGATTTTATTTTATTTCATTCAAAACGGCTTAGCAAATCTATGCTGACACAAAGACTTTCATATGTATGTGGGGAATTATTTTCCCAAACTATGGAAATTAGGGACTGGAAATTCTTTCATGATTTGAAGCATTCTGCCTCTCAATCTCTTCTACATAGTGTTTTGCAACCATGCTAAACGTAAGATTTTTTTAAAAGGTGAGGGATAAATACCATATGATCTCACCTTTAACTGGAACATAATCAACAAAAGAAAAAAGCAAACAAAATATAACCAGAGACATTGAAATTAAGAACAATCTAACAATAGCCAGAGGGGAGAGGGGAAAGGACTGTGGGGAGAAGGGTTTTAGGAACTACTATAAAGGACACATGGACAAAACCAAGACGGGGGGTGGAAGCAAGGGAGGGAGCGAGGTTTGGAGGGGGTGGGGGGAAGTGATGGCGAGAAAATACAGACAACCGTAATTGAACAACGATAAAGTAATTTATGAAACAAAAAAATAAAAATAAAAAGGCGGTACACAGTAATCATCAAAAGCTGCCAAATTTAACATGGATTCAGTTTTTATATAGAAAATATACTTCTGATGCCTATTTTTTCTACTTTATTTCCTATTTTCTATTTTTTCTTGTTATTGCTTCTTTAGCTTCCCTTCTATGTTGTGGCTTTCAAATAATTCTTGTGAGCCTATGTTCTGTTCAGAAATTGGGGAGGTTGCCACTTCTGGTTACTATAGAGTGTCTTGATACAGACCAGTACTCATCTACTAAAAATAAATATTAAATCTTGACTTTAAAAAAACCACTGTCCGATGGCATCAGAAAGCAGCCAAAGCAGCCAACTTTGAAGGGTCAAGATCTTAGTAGACTGCCTCGGTTTTTCCTCTGCATTTGTATGGGTTGGTGGAGGCAAGAAGTAGTGGTACAAAGCGGGGTAGAAACCAAGCAGAAAATGGTAGCTTAGAGGAACCCAAACGGTGGCATTTTTATGGCTTTTACCTCAAGCAGTTCGTTAACTCTCAAAATTTATGGGGCAGGAAGTAACAAGTCAAACAAAAAGTGGCTCCCTACTGGCAGAAAGGCCAAGCAGAAGTTGAGACAAAATGAGAACTCAAATGTCATCAAAGAGAAGGAGTTACGGGAAACAACGCTGGAATTTAGTTAATGCCCTTGATGGGCTATACTCCAGAAGGACAAACAAAACAGAAATAAACTGGACCTCGCACTGAATGAAACTCGCCCTTAAGAAATCTTAATCTCTAACGGATCAAGGTAATCTGCCCCCACTGTAATAGGCTGCCAGAAAGAGCAAATCTTCTCTGGAAATAGAAAATCCATAACTTCATACCCATAAATTTTCATGTGTTCAATGAAAAATAGCCAATAGATAAACACAAATGACCAAAACCAAAGGAAAAAAGATCAATCAGACCCCCAGATGATCTGAACATTAACATAATTAAACACAGGCATTACAGGTTAGAAGGTAAAAGAACTAAAATCATGAACCTGATAGATGGGTTTAACAGCAAAATTATCAAAAGCAAAGGAGATAATCAGCGAACTGGAACACACATCAACAGATATTTAGATTGAAGAAGAGAGAAAATAATTTGGAAGCATTTGAAAGTGGAACATGAGACACTTAAGAATGGTAAAAGTCTAAGGCAGTCTAATCAGAGTCTCCTAAAGGAATGACATCAACGCAATATTTACTGAAATATTAACCAAGAATCTTCCAAACTAAAGAAAGTTCCCAAGACAACGACGCCAAAACCTTTGTATAATGAAACTGGGAAAATGCAAACAAAGTCACACATATCCACATCATAACAGAATTTGTGGAATCAAAATAATATTTTTTTAAATATTTTTAAATATTTAAAAATAATCAGAGGACAAGAGACACACTATCTTTAAAGATGCAAACCATGAGTGATAGCTGCCTTTTCTGCAGAAACCAGTACACACCCGAAGAGAAGTGAGTGACATAGTCAAAGCTTTGAAAGAAAGTAACTGCCACCGTGTGAAACCGTCATTCAAAAAACAAAATTAAGATGGTCTTAGAAAAAGCCAAGTTGAGAAAAATTTGTTAACCACAAACCTACATTAAAGAAGAAGCTAAAAGAGACTTTAAGAAGAAGAAAAATGATGCCAGACATGGGGAGGGAAATGATAGAAGAACATAACAGGACAGAGTAAATATATACATAACTCTAAATGATTACTGATTGTATAAAACAATCATAACACTGTCTTGTTGCTTTAAAATACAGGACAGCTAACAGGGTGGGGGTAAAGAAGAGAGGAAAACCAGGCAGTCACATTAATCCCTGGAGAGCACGTCTTTTCTAATTGAACAGATTAACAACAAAGAAGCTAATAAATACATAGAAAATTTCACAATACAGTTTACGAATGGGAACGAATTGACTAATACAGAACACTAAACAATAATTGCACCATGTACTGTTTTTCTAGAGCACACAGAACATTTTATAAAAGTGATCATATTCTGTGCCATAAAGAAAGTCTCAACAAATTTTACAGGACAGAAGTCATATTTGGCATAGTATCCAAACACTGAATAATTAAGCTAGTTATCAATAATAAGATAAAAAGAACATTCTTAAATGTCTGTCAGTAAAGGAAAATATGACGTATGAGTCAAATGAGAAATAACAGTGGAAACGGTTGAGAAATATTCTAAAATATGGTTCTCAGGAGAAAAAAATTATAAAAGCACGTAAAGGAATGTCAAAGGTGTATCTAAATGACAGCAGCTATAAGGCCCACTAAGTGCTTGTCATCCTGGCCAGTCATACTGCGTGGTGTGGAGAGAAGAGTCAAATGATGGAGTAGTTTCGCAGGTCAACTGTCTCACTTGTGCTGTATAAATTCAGTCCAGGTTCGATTTAATGGGGGCAAGAACTACAAATGGAAGGTAATCCCAGTGTCCTCGAGCTACGAACTCTTTAAACCCTAGTGAAAAGGGAGCCATTGCATTAGTCAAGTGATTGCATGCACATGCCTTCAAAGGCCAATCACTCATCTGATGCCTAACGTGAACTGAACGTGAAAACGAGTCGTGTGGCGGGTGCTTCTTTAAGGGAAAAATGTTTTCTTCACACAGCAGATGTGGGAACATAAGGCCAGCAGTGGGTATCGGTGCTAAACTGTCACTGAATTACACAAAACAACCGACGGTGACAAAATATCTAGTGTTTTCAAACTGTTATTTTAGGAATGAGCTCTTTGCCAAATCTTTAAAGGAATATGACGTCCATCTATACTGATTTGCTTTGACGTGCATTTGTGTCAAGTGGGAAATTCTAGGATCAAGCAGAAATCTCACGTCTGTGTATCCGAAAACATGTCGTAAGATTCTACTGGGAGTGGTTTTTCTCCTTTGCGTTGTTCCCTGTCCTCGGGCAGACAGAGCTCATCCATGACATTGAAGTTTTTGTGTCTTTGGTGACACTGAGCTACCTGCTCCATGGTTGTCCCTCTGCCTCGATGGCTCTGCTTTGCATGTATATCACATCTCTCACAGTAAGGAAATTTATTTGTGTTTAACAACGTTAATCGACGTTGATAGAGTAGCGGGATTATTCACTTGAAATATCAAATACAAAATGGCCAATGCCCTATAATTGGCCTCCAAAGTATGAAATTTTAAAATACTATTTTCTGAATTCCTTTCAAATCACATGAAACTGGCAGCTTATTCCAGATTATGAGACCAAGCTCGAGCATAGAAAAATCCTTTATGGTCAAAATTACCCTTGAAAATGTCCTAAATCCCCTATAAAATATATGTGAATTTCTGTATAGAAACCCTCTACAGCAGTGATTTCCAACCTTTTTCATGCCATGAATACATAAACTAATTACTGAAATTCAGCAGCACACCAAAACTTGTTATGTTTTTTGTTGATCTGACAAAAATAAGTATAATTCTGATTCACTCACACTGGACAGCTATTGTTGTGTTGGCTGTTGTCGTTTGTTTATGTGACGATTTAAGAGAAAAGAGGTCAGTGACCCTAACTGGTCAGGTATGACATGTTTTAAAAATTCTGTGTCACACTGGTTGAAAATCACTGCTCTACAGTTATCTGAAGCCCCTACTATTTGGGAACCACTGAAATAAGCCAAAGTGAAAAAAGAAATATTCGGGTAAAAACGTTTCACCATTTATTTCTGCGTACCTTAAGAAAAAGATAAATGAGGGATGCCTATAGAATCCTATTTTAATATAACCTTGATGTCTGATAATATAAACATATATTAACGTGTAGCTTCACTGTTTCTTCTCTTAAACTGTTGCTATGTATTTAGGGTAAATGGATAACATACAGCTACCCGAGAGTTTTGAATGCAAGAAACATTTTAAATACTCCACATTGTTCATATTTAAGAGATCTCGGTGCATTTACTTTCTAAATGTTTCTTCTGTGACCAAAAATTATACCTTTCAGTTACTTATTTTTTTTATGAGTGCCATTTCAAGGGTTTGGCAAAGGCATTGCGAATTTGAGCCCTGGCCCCGCCCTCTTCAGATTCTCCTGTTATACTTCACTCGCCAGATTCTGGCCGCGCAAAATCTTTCCTGTGGTTATCACTTTGATTTTTTTCCTACCCCCAGCCCTCTTCTGCCTCCTTGCATCTTGCTTACCAAGTCACATCCAAACTCTTCCCTTCGTCTTTCGACCTCTCTGCCGTTTTCAACCTCCTTCCTTCCATGCTGATTACCTACCCTGCCCTACAGGGTTGCCAGACACTCTCCTTGTATGCCTTGAATTTTCTCCTTCAGTTGCGTGTGTTTTCTTCTTTTTCCAATCTGCAGTATTTTCCTCTGAACCGCTGCTTGGTAGAAGCATTACAATTTCAGGTAAAGTACTTTCTTCATGGTAGTTTACCCCAGAATTGTTCTGTATCTTTAGATGTTTTATGGTCCTAAAAAATGAAGAAAC
>PVKM010034267.1:0-15633 GCA_004027735.1 Carollia perspicillata
TCAAAGTAGAAAACTCCTGTGATGCAGGGAGAGAAGGAATTATCTGAATGACCAGGCAAAATGACCTTCCCCGTTTGACAGTGCAGGGAGGGTGTCTGGGAGCAGAAATCTTCTGGCTTTCTGGCCATGTTTTGCAGTATTGCAAATGCAAGGTGCTGGATATTTGCAAACACTGTGCTTGGCTTCCAAGTAGTGTTGTTTGTGCATATCTATCTATCTCTAATCTAGGCTGGTGGTGCTTCGGTTTGTTGCTTCTCAGAAGTTGTTGTAAAGTTTGCCACCGTGAGGAGGCAGAATGATTTGTCCATCTCCCCCAGTTATTTTTTCCCATGGCTGCATTTCTTGTACACTTTATGTATTTCACTGTTCCATTAGTAGCCAGGTGGAAAAGCCTTCCGCTTCTGTGAGAGGCTGAAACTGCTGAAGTTTGTTTGGTTTTGGTTTGGCCTATTTAGTGTGTGTTTATTGAGCAGGCACTGCAGAAACAATGAACAAATAACCTGTTTTCTTCATCAGTGCGGAATTAGGGAAACCATTTCTGTTTGAACACTGCTTTTCCATTAGGATCTGTTTAGAGGAAACACAGTATTTCATCAGGTTGACTTACTAAGTTTTCATACTTACACTCAGATTTTAGTTTCTTACCAGGAAAGGTTTTCATGGGTTTGATGTGAACTGGAAAAGTCAGTTGGGTTTCCTTGTTTTTGCCTTACAAAAATGCCCAATGGAACTTTTGGGCTTCTGTGATCATACATATCTGGGGGTAGCAGTACTTCTGTGGTGAAGGGGGTATCAGAGTTAAGAACTTAGGGTACTTTGATACTTCCAAAACCAGTTTCATTTGCTGTGTAAATTAAACACTCCAACAAATTCAGAAAATCTTAAGGTACGGAAAATCTAATTTATTTGACACTTCATAATGCAAACGGAGGTAACTAAATAATAGGGTATTAAATCAGTAAATTGTATTTAGCTCGCCAGTAAATCTGACACCAGGAAAACCTGGGCCAACGATGGGCAGTCATTTTAGGGTGAAACAACAACAGAAAAATCTTCCTGTGACTTTTCTCGATGCCTCCCCTGAAGATACTATTACCCGCACCGTTCTGATAGGCTTCTGTTTGTGTGCTGCAGGCAGAAGTGCTACCAAGTGGCTCGTTTCACTGTGTGTTTTAGTGGGGAAAGGACACAGCAGCCCCTTTCCCACATGCAGAGCCAGTCGCAAAACCCAACAAAACACTTTCTTAAATGTGACATAAAAATTGAAGCCATAATTTGCCTATCGTTTCTTTCCTCGTTACTTAGCCTTTGATTTCTTTTTAGGTGCCTCTTCTCATTACTCTGTATTTCTGTGTAATTCAAAAATAAAGTTAAGGTTCTGCACTAGTAGTAGAAGTATCTTATTTGGGATTGTTCTCTATGGATCAAGTATACAGACTTACAGACTTGCTGTTTCAGTGTGCAGTGTATTTTTTTGGAGGAGTTTGTTTAATTCACAGTGTTCCAATAATAAGCGCTGGAGATCAAGGAGTGGGATTATTCCAGGTCATCTGAAAATGTTCTGGTGGTGGGTGCAGTGTTTCATTTAGTCCTTGGAATGTGGTACAGTGCATAGTAAATATGTTTGCTGGTAACCCGCAAGCAAGTACTGGGATTGCTTCTGGAGTCCGGTAAACGATACACTTTTCTGTGGAGCGGAGAAGGGATGTTGGAAGCTTTCAAGGATGAGCTGATGAATCAGATGTGCTGGAGACATGTCACATGGAAAACTCTCTGCATGAGAAGAGATTTCCCTCACTCTTCTCTGCTCCTGAAACTTTCCTCGCTTGCTCTCATTCCTTACTAGCAGCTGGTCAGCAGGCAGTCAGTAGCTTAGGAAAGACTTTGTTTACTTCTGAGTAGTGTACCATGTAGGTGGAATTTCCAAGGTGAAAGTTTCTGAGTCAATCAGCGTCATTTTCATAAGCGTCTTTTATATGGTGCTGGTTGCCAGTGTGTGCATGATAGTGGCTTTTATGTTCCTTTTGTGCTTTCTAAGCATGTTCTCCTCATCAGACCCGCATTTTACAGATGACAGGTCGACTAGCTCAAGATCACCTCAACTATCACTGAGCCCCCCTGAATCTCTTCATTGGCCTGCCCGCATATGTAGTGGCACTCTCCTCGGGAGAGGTTAAATGCTTCCGTTTCTGACCATTTGGAGTTGTTTAAATTTAAGGACAGGGACAGCTAACTACATCAAAGACCCAGTGGTTTTTGTTTTTTCAGAGGATTTAGTGGCTGACTGTACTGGTCAAAGGAGGAAGGAAGAGGCTGTCTTTTCCATCATCAGCCTTCACCTTCAAGTCACCTGTTCAGTTTTAGGTTCAGCCAAGTTGCAGCGGAAAGTGGTTATGGCCCAGTAGACACAGTGCTCCGTAAGGCTTGGCACGGCGCTGTAGTCGGGAGGGCTATCCAGAAAACAAAACCTAGTCATATAACCTCCCTGGTCCCCCTTTCCCTGCCCTCTGTCCTGGTTGGCTTTCTTCACAGACGAAATCTCTTTTTATTTTGCTACTAACTGGAAGACTCTCTGGGTTTCCCCTGTTGGACTCTGAGCTCCTTGAGTTTAATGGTGGTTAACTTTGTGTCCTAGTACCTACCTCGGCACAGAAATGTTTCTCGGTAATGTTTGCTGATTTGAAGAGAGGCCTGGGATGAGGTCTTAGCCCTTTCCTCTGGTTGTCCCCGTGCACCTCAGGGTGACTTAACACCTTCATCTACCAGTTTGCACAAAGTATTTATTTAATAGGGTCATACTGCTGTCTCGGGCCCTGGGTCTGCCCCCAAATTATCGTCAGTGGAATTCTGGCATTATTTTGATAAAATGTTCAAGAACTGCTTTTGTGTCTAAACAAAGACAAACAAACAAACAAACACAAAAAAGAAATTGAATCAAAGGTACAACAAGGGGAGTTCAGGAATCACTTTAGAAGGTTCAGATTCACAGGCTTCTGTGTTTTCCTCAGTTTCTTGTCAGTCAAATCAGGGAACTTTCAGACTCTCGGAGCTGAAAGATCTCAGAGATCACTGGGCCACCGTCCTATTTTTATAGAGAGGAGGTCCAGAGAGCTAAATGGTTTGCTTCAGCTGATTGGTGACTGAGCCGGGTTTAGAGCCACACAGGCCTCCTGGTTCTCAGCCCTATAAAAGGCCAAAGAAATTCGATACAATAGGTCGCACTCTCTGTGGCACTTCCTAGCGTGGTCCATTTTAATCACAAGCCAGCTGGTACGAGGGCACAAAGGTACTTGCCAAAGGAAGATGGTGAGTGGGGGGCCCATGGGGCAGAGAGGGTATATTGTTGGGTGTGAGACGAAGGAGTAGGAGTGGGGGATGAGGCAAGAAGGGCTTGATGGACTCATATTTGTACCATTTGCAGCAGTAATTTTTTTATTATGGTACAAAACACATAACATTAAATTACCACCTTAGCCATTTTTAAATTAAAAAAAAGTTTACTTATTTTTTAGAGAGGGCAGACGGGAGTGAGAGAGAGAAGAAGAGAAACATTGATGTGAGGGAGAAACATTGATTTGTTGCCCCTTGCATGCACCCCAACTGGGGACTAAACCAGCCACCTAGGCGTGTGCCCTGACCAGGAATTGAACCAGTAACCTTTCGCTTTGTGGGACAGTATCCAACCAACTGAACCACACCGGTCAGAGCCATCTTAACTATTTTTAAGTGTACAGTTCAGTAGTGTTAAGTATAGTCACATGGTTGTGCAGCAGATACGTAGAACTTTTTCATCTTTCAACCCTGAAATTCTGTACCCACCAAACATTAGTTTTCCCTCCTCTCTTCCCAGCCCTGGATTTTGACTACTTCAACACTTCACGTGAGTGCAATCATACATTATTTTTATTTCACTTAGCATAATATCCTTGAGGCTCATCAATGGTACAACGTGTGGCAGGGTTTCCTTCTTTTTCTTTTTAAGGCTGCACAATATTCCATTTAATGTAGAAACCTCATCTTTATCCATTCATCTGTTGACGGACGTTGGCTTACTTCCATCTCCTGGTGGTTGTGAATGAAGCTGTGGTGACCATGAGTGTGCAAATAGCCCCTCACATACCCAATATTGGAGGGGTAGGAGCAACAATATATATATATATATATTTTTGCTGTTTCAGAGGCAGTTGCTTTTATTGGGGGTTATGGGTTTTGGGCTGGCTTCATTCAAAGGTCACACACTTGACCTTGAAGTTGCCTTCTGCTCAATGTAATTGATGGTCTCCAGGTTGAGGCAGTTGGGGAACTTGAATGTGTATCCATCTGGCAGCTTGATGGTCAGCTCTGCCTTGTCGAAGGTGATGCACACCTCTGCGACACTTCCAGACTGGAAGGGGAAGACAGACTCTGGATGCTCCTTCCCCTACACCCTTGCGTTCTTGCTGTTACAGTTTTGTCGACATCCCCGTGTATCTTGAAGTGAAGATGGAAGTGCAGGCACAGACTGTTGCCATCTGTGCCCAGGTTCAGCATGAAGCCTTTGGCGTCAAGGCCCACCTTGCCCTGCACTCAAATGTACTCCCAGGTTTGAGGTTCATGTTGTTGGCCACCAGACCCACACAAGCCATGCCTGAGGCCAGGAGGATGGTCCTGGGGACTGCAGAACCAGCTATCCGAAGACTGCTTTTTTTTTTTTTTTCCCAGTATGTGAGGGACTGGTACTTCTGCTTTGAGCTGAGGGCACCGGACATGTTATCGGGACTTTTTTTGGAGGAATCCGTGAGTGGACCATAGGCTCTTTTATCTGGGGGCAGCCAAGCTTGTACATCAGTTTATGTGTGATAAGCTCCTGCTTCAAACAGTAGCAGCTGAAAACATGGCAGCAGGTCCTAGAGAAGTAGCTTACCTCCTCCTCAGCATGGGCAAGTCAAGTGGAAAAAATACTCCCAAGGGGGGCACCAGAGGAAGGTGGAAATAAGACAGACCCTGTAAATCAGAGTTGAGCAGCGTTTATACCGACGAAGGTTGGGGGCGAGGGGGCGAAGGGTTGTTGGGACTGACCTGAAGAGCAGTTGCCTTCTATTACCGATTTTCCGAAGTTGTGCGTGGGTGTGGGATCTCCCAACTGAGTGAATCAGTGTCAGATGTCGCCCCCTAGGGTGTGGGGTATACAAATGACATATTTTTCTCTGTGAATGCTACTTCAGAAAGAACACTGGAGTTTGTTTTCTGGCAGAGTCCTTCACGGCTGTGTTTGTTTTTAGACGTGTTTAAGAATCCACTCTGTGTGTGTGTGTGTGTTGGACAGAATGAGTGTGCGAGTACTCAGGGTTCCCACGCCCAAAGGGGCCCAGCTTAAAGACCGTTCAAAAACCTAGTATTTGGGGAGAAAAAAAAACAGGCTAAATTAGGGAGAAGTTAGAATTACAGCCTGTTACCAAAACAAACACCTTTTTATTGATTTTTGAACCCATGGGAACCAGACTAATAAAAGGTTGCCTACCGGGGCATCTCCGGGTGCACCCCAGCGAACAGGCAGAAACGGCTCGCGTCCTCTGTTGGAACGAGCACTGCTGTGTGTTTGAAACTCTTCCTATAGTCAGAATGCGCATAGTGCGGCAAATAGGTTATTTGCTCGATGACCCTTCCTCTTTAGATTGTGAAAATATGCCGTTCAGCCTGGTCTTTGTCTAGATGAGGTGGAATTTTCAGAGGGTGGGCAGCGAAGGGGGCTGACTAAGGAAGGCACTGGCTTGTGTTTGAGCGCTGTGGCCTTCCAGGTGCGCGTGACTGCTCGCTCGGTCCTGAGGACCGTGCTTATGGAAAGCTGTAGAACACTTGCATGTTGGGAGCGTCATCCATTCCGTGTAATCAGAGGTGTTTGTGTGCTGTTTTAGTGGCCGTTGTTTCCACTGTTCCTCCTTTTCCTCCTCCTCCATCGTCGTCACCCGCATCATTTAGGGAATGGTCTTTGTGTTAAGTGTTTTATTACATTATCTCTCACTTACTCTTAACAGCTCTCTCGGGACGCAGTTTTTCTCTCCCTTTTGCAGGTGAGGGACGTGCAGCCCCGAGTGGCTAGGGGATGTATTGGTCCGAGATCTCAGAGGCTGTATCTGCAACTGCAGGGCCAGAATCTGCATCGTGGGACTGCAGTTCCAAAGCGTTTCCCACAGCGCTGTTCTCAAGTGCAGCCATTGCTATGAGGAAAACCGGGAAACTAAGAGTGATGGGGAGATGCTGGGCTTCAGGTAAGCCAAGCTGAGAGGCAGGAGTGGAGCAGGTACTGATGTTTATCCAAGTCCTGACTTTGGCTCCCTCTCTGGTCTCCTCTGAAGCCGGGTGGTTCTAGGCATTCCTGTCATAGTAGGGACAGCCAGGTGGTCACACAGTGCTACCTACCTTGGAACGAATGTTCAGATGTTCCGTTTTTATACCAACCTCGTGTTCTCTAGTCATACTTCGTCTTTCAATGGGCTTCATTTTGAGCCCTTCGTGTTTTTCCAAGAAACTTTTCTTTTTCCTCTCTGCCTCTCTTCTTTCTCCTAGTGCCTAATTGCTCCTTAGTCGAGTGGGCGACAGGCTGAGGCTGTATCCTCGTCCCATCCAACCTCGGGTATGCACCTCACCTGCATCACTCCTTGGTTGGTCTCTTCTTCCACAACTTTTTGTTTCCTTTAAAACTTTTTAAACCATTCATGAACATAATGCTGTGGCTTTTTAAAAAACCATCCTTCATGTACATCTTTAAAACTGTGATTTCTAAGCATCTATTTGAAGTGTTTTTAGGTGTTCCCTGCTTATCCCCCACTACCAAAGGAATAATCTTTCTTCTTTTCCTTTCACCTAATAGTGTGACCATACTGGTGTTGTTTTCATTTACTTGAACGAAGAGATAATTTCAGCTTTTACTTCATAAATTTCTAGATTCAGACAGCTATAATGAAGCATGTTTTCAGAGCAGATATAGAGAAGGAAGCGGAGAGACAGGTGTGCTATGGAGGTAATAAGAGCAGACTAAGAAAGAATAACCCACATTTCTTGTGGAACAGACGATGAAACTGAGTCCCGAGGCTTTTAAATAGCATGCCTGAGGTCACATTGTTCATTGTGTCTGAGCCAGAGTCGCAATCAGGTGTTCTGTCCTCAGGCCATGTCTCTCTAACAGTGTGGCCAAGGAAAACTGATAAAAAATGACAAGAATCCTGAAAGTATAGCTTCATCAGAAGGACACACATGCAACAAGTTAAACCCCACTGTATGGCACCACACAATGACTGTGATGATATACGTGATCATAATAATGACATCCTAGTTAAAGACAAACTTTAATTTTCAAGATTCAGGAAGTGAGGCAATAATGTCATGCATTTTGGAAAGCTCTCCAACAAAAAATGGTTGGCATAAAATAAAGTTAAGCTTGAAAAGGCTACACTTCAGTTATCTGGACAAAGGACTTATGAAAAATACTTCACTCTCCAATGAAGTCAGGGAAGAAGTATTCAATAAATGTGCAGGCTCCCCAGACCTTGCGTTCTCCTCGGGGGTGTTTTCCCTTGGTACATGGGAGTCAGACGTACGGAAAATGACCGCATTTCCTGAGTGATCCGAAAAGGATGCGTTACCCAGCTGGGGCGAGTCCTGTGGGCAAGTGTGCTTAGTGATGTGTGTTGCCACAGTGTGGTGCCAATCACACCGACTTCAGATTTTCGTTTGTATTTTACTCTGTTTGATGTTGTTCTTTAGTTCTTATCTGTGAAGGCAATTTCCCTTATGGGGATTATGAGTTGATAAGAAGAGGCAGCAGGTCATTGCCATACTGTAGAGTGCTTCTAGGGGAAGAACACAGACGCCACAGTAGACAAAACTGAGCGTGAATTCTGTTTCTTGAACTTGAACTTGTTCATCTTCATCTTGAACCTCCTGACTCTCTGAAGTGGTAATAAAAAGGTTTACCTCTTAGGGTTATTGGGATATGTAAATTCTCTAGTCTAATGTCTTATGATGTTTCTTAAAAAATTAGTTCTTCCCTGGCTGGTATGGCTCAGTTGGTTGGAGTGTTGTTCATGGGTTTGATTCCCGGTCAGGGCACATACCCAGGTATATGCGGGTTCAGTCCCCAGTCAGGGCACATATGGGAAGGCAACCAATTGATGTTTCTCTTTCACATTGATGTTTTTCTTTCTCTTTTCCTCTCTCTCTAAAAGCAATGAAAAAGTGTTCTTGGATGAGGATTAAAAAAAAGTTCTTCTTTTTATAACCCTCCACATTGTACAGATCTAGAAGGGCCTAGCCCTAGAGATTTTCTAGTCCTTTTCCTATATTATACAGTTGATAATATGGAGGCCAGAGATATTAATGGCCATGCTGAAGTTCACATGGCTGGTTCGTGGCCCTGCCTGAACTAAAACCTAGGCCTCTCAAACTGGCTCACTCCCAGCAAGTCAGCTTGTCACTATTCCATTGAGTCTCTCCTAGGGCCGGGGTCACTCAGTCAATGCTCAGAAAAGCTCTTATTCTAGCTTTAATTGAATACTCGCCTCAACAGCAGGAGAGACGAGCCAACTGCAATTACAGTATAATAAATGCCTTTTGCATCTTACAGTAAAGTTTTGGGGGAATAGCTAGTATGGTTCTGAATAAGTTCCCAGAGATGAAAGAAAGGAAAAAAAAAAAACCCTAAGCCTGGAAGTACTGTACAGTGACTCTAACTGGCGCTATTACTCAGAACTCAAGCATTCAAACCTATTCAGGGATCTGCTTGTTCATACAGTTGCTTATTATTTGCGACTGGGGTGAGTCTTGAAAGAGAGCATCAATTCTTCAGTCTGCTTTTGTTTAACAGGCAGTCCCATGTCTGTCTGACCACAGAACAGACACTGTTTGCTGGGGGTGGTGAGTTTACAGTTTCAAGAGCAGGGAATAGATGGTTCTTAGTGAAAGTTTATACAGAAGAGCTGGGAAAAGCCAACTTTTTTACTTTGGGGTACGCAGGGACCTTTGTTTTTAGTAGATGTGAAGGGACCGACGGATCTGTTTTGAGCAGCTGTGATCTCTTTGCTAGGGAGCTAAAATGCATTCCCGAGTTTTCCTTTGTATATATGCAAGTTAGATGAGAAGGTGAAATGTACACTGGAGAATGACCCTTTTTGAAAAATAATGGAGAGAGAACGTTAGCTGCCTCTCCTGCTGACCCCATGGAAGCATGGACGAAAAGAAAGAGCTTGTTAGGTTCAGGGAGACATCATCCTCTGCACTCCTCCTGGAAAACACAGTGAAAGTTTCTGATTTCTTCTCTGCTGCCGTGTCACCTCTCCAGTGTGCTGTGACAGGCCGTGTAACTTTGTCGTTCTGAAGACTCATCTGTAGAATGAGGTCAGTAATCCTGCTTCACTCACATCCCCTATACGTGAGGGAGCAGAAACCAAAGATGAGGTGCTGACTGTGAAGTATTTCCTGGAAGAAATGAGCTACAGATAGAAATCAGCCTTGTAATTAAGAAAAAAAAATCCAAACCCAAAGAGCAGGCTGTTTGTCTCTGAAGTTGCCCATTTCCCAGCACTTCCCCTTGTTCCCTAGCGGAAGTGTGGGTCTAGGTGTGGCCAGTGTGGCCCTGCTGAGAGAAGAGAGAGGGAGGGAGGACTCAGGTAGCCCCCTTGCTGTGGGTGTGGTTAGGAACAGTGTTGAGTGTGGTTAGAGAACAGGGTCTCTAACAAAGAACCCAGGCCAAGAGACAATTTAGAATTAGGATCGTTCCAGCCTAATTTTGAATACTTGGATGAATAGATCCACACCGGAGTGGGCAAGAGGAAATGTAATATAGACTTTATGGAAGGGGAGTGGGAGTTTGCCAGGCTCTTTTCTGGACTGCTCTGAAGAGTTCAGACAAAGGGAGGAAACTTCTCCACACCAGTTCCTTCACTGTTCATTGTTGCTTCTGGACCATTTGTCTTTCCCAGACTCTCCTTAACCATCCAGTCAGACTCCTGACGGCACAAACCAGACTGGAGTGTCTCCTCCCTCAGCCATATGGACCCACTACGTGTTTTTGTGTGTCGATTTTGTGATCAAAGGCCAGCACCCAAAGGGAAAGACGTGAGTTCTCTTTGGGCCTTTTTGTGTGCCCCTGCCCAACTTCCTGCCAGAGTTGGCACCCCTGGCTTTGGGAAATGGAAAATTTTGAAGATCAGGCCCCTGGTGTGTTTTGTAGCTCCTACATCCTTCATTTGTCTTGAGATCTTGGAGATTTTAAAAATGCATGTCATGAGTTCACTTGACGGGTGCCTTGCATTGTTGATACCCGGGGCTCTCCTGATGCATGAGTCCTGAAAGTGGTGGCCAGTGATAGGTGGGGACAGCAGGTCAGGAGTCACTCTCACTTTGCGCCCTTTGATCTCCTCTATATTCCAAGTGAGGCGAGCCAGGTGGGAAGGCTGTCATTTTGGGAATGAAGTCCGAGTACTGTAGATTCCCTAAGGCTGAGTACGTCTCCTCTTCTCCTGACTCGGAGACCTGAATGACCTGATTTGGCTGACTATGTCTCAGATCCCCTGGAAAGGTGCCATTTAGTGCTTCCCTTCGTCTGCTGACTCGAATACTTTAGGGTGAAAATAGAGACCGTACCATTCGGAAGGCTAAGAGGCTTTAGCCTCTGAGAACCAGAAAAACAAAGGGTCACTTTCTGAATTTTGCGTTCTGCCTTTTTGTGCCCGTGAGGCTCTGTGCTTTTGGCAGGGCGTGCCTTAGATGGCGAGTGTGCACTGCTCTGCAGGCAGAAGTCAGCTGGAGGTCAGACCCAGCGTTTGCACACGATGGAATCCAGGGGGAATGTTGGCGAGCACAGGAAGGCTGGAGTGATGATCCTCTAATCGTTTTCAGCATGCTGTAAAGGTATCTAACTTTCACCCAGACAGGCAGGGCGACAGGCAAAGGGACCTAGGTGTTCGGTTACATCTCAAGTAGGGCACCTATTAGTGTACCTGTCTCCCATGCTGCCGCCCTTCCTGGCATCGTGGCTCCTCTAAGCTGACTACCCTGGAAAATGAACAAGGAGGCGCTGACATCAACGGCATGATATTTTTTTCATTATATTCTGGGTGCAAGGCAGCGTGCCGAGCTTGGAGACATGTCGGAAAAGGCCTCGAGGGAAAAGATTCTTGAAAACATAAGAAGGAAAAAAGGCACCAACCCATGTGGGGCCCACTGAAAGGCCTTGTGATTCTAGCAGAGACGGAAGAGGTGGACCTGGGGCCCAGTCACTGTTCACGTTAGCCGGTTCTTCCGAGAATGTGTCTATCTCGAAAGTTTTGGGAAAATGGCCAAGTGGTGGTTCTCTAAGGTAGGGGGAAGGCCTGTGGGTGCTTGTGTGGTTAGCCGTCATGTGGAGCAGTACAATTTAAGGGAAAGATGGTTCTTGCACATTTCCATTCCAGCTGTGGTATTTAAAGGTCTGCCGTGGAGTCGGTGTGGGTGGATGAGAGGGTAGGCCTCTTGCCTCTTGGTTCATTTCTATCTAGGTTATAGGTGACAGCGAGTTCACAACATGTCCTGTTTCTTATTTGGATGCACTGTAGGATGATCTGCGGAACCTGAGGCAAATTCAGTGACTCTGCCTTGAAGCACGTGTTTGTGGACTGCTGGGCTAAGCCCCAAAGGGGTTATTGGAAAGAATTCACCTCCCAGCTCTGGCCCGCAGATTGGTGGTGTCTGTGGTTCTTCTTAGGGTCTTGCATTCCTAGGCTTTACTTCTCTAATCTTTTTGGGACTTCAAGTGTGGCCTGCATTGACGAGATTCTGGTACTTGGGGAGGTCTGGCCGCATACTTCTCCAGGCAGGGTGAGGCATGTGTTAGTCCGGCTGGGTACATGTTGGGCAGTTGACCATGCCTAGCACCTCAAGGGTTTTAGTGTACCGTTTTCCAGAAAGGCAGTCTCTCTGCTGGTCCTACTGTCCCCAGGGCACAAATGGTAGGCTTTGCGGCTGTGGGTGGTAAGTAACAATTTAAGGTTCACTCTCTGCTTGCATTTGTGTGCATTCTTGGCCTCATACTTGAAGTGCATTGAAAAGATTGTGCCATACTCCAAAGCCTAGAAAGGAGCTTTTTGGGGCTGGGGTAAGGTTCCTAGGTAGTTATTGAAGGCTCAAGCTTAAGAATCGACACTGGAGGTTAGAATGAGCATGTCCAGTGAGAACAGTGAGAGGGTAGCTGACACCACGCCTTGATGTGCTATTTTTAGTCCGGTCAGGACTGTATGATATGACTTGTGCTTTCTTGGGCATCATTCTGCTTTTATTCCAGTGGTTTGTTGTGTCTCTGTTTGCATATGTGCCCATACATGGCATGCTTACAGGATTGTAAGTCACAGAAACTATGTTATAATGTGATTTCTGGCTTATAGACTGGAAGATTGCACAAAACCCAGCCTTGCGGTAAAGAAATCTTACATAGAGATATAAAATATATCTCCTTGGAGGGTTGGCTTTCTGCTGGGCTATAAGTGGATTGTTAAATAGCCATGCGAGGGGCTGTTAACAAGCAGCTTCCAAGGGTGTCTGCCTGGTCTGGCCTGGGAAGGTAATGTGGACATTGCCGCCATGAAATGGTTTGCCTGTGGTGTTTGTAAGTTGGTAGTTTATGTGTATATATATCTGCAGTAGCCAATGAACTGAAAAAATAATTTTAAGTGTTGTTTATTTGCTCCTTTAGTAGTTAGTATCCACATTCTACATTGGACTATATATTGGTTTGTTTTTTAAGCTGGCTTAAATGAAGAGTGTTTGGTCAACCACAGGGCACAAATCAGCCATGCTTCAGAAAGCTGCAGTCTGTTTATGAGGGTACCCTAAGAATATAATAGATGCTTTAAGGATTTAGAATACTTGGATGAAGAGATAATCACCTCCCCATAAGCAAACTAGCTTTCCTGTTCCCAGGTTCAGCAAAGCAGGGTTATGTGTTTAATCTAACTTGAACTTCTTTTTACATTCAGGTGACGTAGCTGCAAATTGGTTCATATCAGTTTCTGCTGCTATTGGGTTTTAATGAGAACTCTCATGTAACTAGGACGCCATGCTTCTACTGTGTTTGCAGCTGCTGTGTTAAAAACAGGTGTCTTTTATAATCCTCTGACTAGATCAGTTTGCCAGCCTAGCAGAGCCTTATTAGTATTGTTTTTATTTTTTAATTTTGTCCCACCTAGGTCAGATACTGTCAAGAGGTGTTGATGAGCAGCATTAATGGGAGAGAAGATGGTAGCTCTTTCTGGGGTGGAGGTTTCTGTTACGAGAATCCATCTAAGAGTCTTATACCATAAAGACGGAGCTAAATAAAACTGTTCAGGACACGAATCTCAGGGGAGAATAGCCAAAAGAAGGAGAGTAAATGAATAGTTCTGCCAAGTCACCTCTCTGTCATTCTTCAAAGGCCAGCTCAAAGCCAGCGCTGCCACAACAGCCATCCAGGACTAAGGAGAGTGAGTGATGGCCATTCTCTGGTCCACAGTGCACTGGCGGACTCAGCCACCGTTGCTCCGTTAGGCCACTGGATCATAGGCTTCTTGAGGACGGACGTACTCTCTTCTTGGACCCACACCCAGTATCTCTCGTATGCTGTTGTTTCTTCTCCATCCCGACTTGCGCAGTCTTCCTTCTGACCCGAGGCTCCTCAGTTCTCTCTCATCTAATTGTCTTAGCTCCACTCACGCACTTTCCAATCCAACCCAGAGTGATTCTTTGCAAGTAAAACTTTGTCACACCAATTTCTTTCTGACACTGCAGTTCAGGGTAAAACCCAGCTCTTTATCACGGCATGCAAAACCCTGCATAGCCTGCCTTTCTAGAATCATCTCCAGCCTCCCCATCCACGTTGTGTTCCAGCCAACAACCTGCTATTCTTCCAAGCCACATAATGAACTTTTATGCCTGGAATCTTCGCCTGATCCTTCTTCTGCCCTGTAGCCAATTGGTCATCTGAAGCCTTCCTTGTTGCTGACAGGCACAGTGTTGAACATGCTGTGTTGAACATGCCTTTGTTATTTGCCGTGATCCTGGTATCATTTGTTTATCATCCTCTAACTAGAGTTGAACGCCCGCTGAGAGCAGGAGTCTGATGGATTCATTTTTATATTTTCAGTGTCCAGCACAGTGCTTGGCACAGAGAAGGTCCAGGATATGTTAGTTCAATAGAAGTTTTTATATCAGCAAGTATTTTATTAAGTTTCCAGTATGGGATCAGTAGGTGCTAGGCTCTGTGATATGTAAGAAAAGTGAGCCCTGGCTGGTGTAGCTCAGTGAATTGAGTGCCAGACGGTGAACCAAAGGGTTGCCAGTTCGATTCCCAGTCAGAGCACATGCCACGGTTGTGGGCCAGGTCCCCAGTTGCGGGTGCTCGAGAGGCAACCACACATTGATGTTTCTCTCTCTCTCTCTTTCTCCCTCCCTTCCCCTCTCTAAAAATAAATAAATAAAGTCTTTTCTTTTAAAAAGGAAAGTATAAGATGAAGACCTCACACAGTTGAAATCCTGGGGAAATGCCCTTGGAAGATAGAGAAAGGAAGAAAGCAAAGGAAGAAACACTTCAGTGTTGTTGCTGTGTCGGGATGACAAGTCAGGGCTAACCACACTACCACCCCCAACACTGAGGCGTTCCCATGGGCTCAAGCACTGAATATACATGTGCACACATAACACCCACTCATTCTTTGCTGCTCCATTGCCCACCTTCCAGAGAGGAACACAGAAAGGTGGAGACGAGGCTTGAGAACCTTTCGGCCAGATGAGTAAGAAGCATGACAGCCCAAAAGGAAAACTCCATCACGTGCCCATCTTTCTCTTGGCTTCTCTCAAGAGGCCCCCTACATGAGGGAGAGAGAGCTGATGGCCGTGTGTTGCAGCTGTGTGCAGTTTGGACGTTGCTAGCTGGTGACTCTGGGAGCCAGTGGCCTGTCACCACTGTGTGGGACTGCCAGTTGTTCCCCTGCCTCATTCCTCTGCTAGCTGATTGGTAGAGATAACTTGCAAGAGCAGCACAGCTTTCTGAGCCTTCTTCGGCATCTGCAATGGCCTTTCCAAGTCTGCGATTACCTTGCGTGTGGGTCACCTCTGAATTTCAGCCTTCTCCTTCAAACCCCATGTTCTCTTCTGTCCTTACATGCAATGATGCTCTCCTTGGACTTCTCATTCCCCTCCCAGGGTCTCACCCTGGAGGACTAAACGAGTGAGAATGAGCATACCACAGGACTAGAACCACAACTCAGAGTCACGTCTAGTGGATGGTATGGCTGCCTTAACATTTTTGTGTACAGTGGGCAACTCAATGCTATTTGCTTGAAGAGGAGACTATTGGGAGAGTGTATTGGGGTTATGAACCATTTGATAAATGTGAATGGGCCAGTCGGGAGAGTCAGGTATTTTGAGATAGAAGCAGATATACCTGGACCTTTCACATAAACCCCAGTTTGCTCATTTTTGCCTTACTCTTGTTGCCGTTGATGTCAAGCAGGGATATGGAGCATCAGGATATATGAAGTTTTGACTTCCTGAACCAGATCCCAGCAAGGGATTTTTTACATTTCTCCCTAAATTGACATCTGCCAGATTTGCCTGGCCATCTGCCAGGCGCTGTCTTGTCCAGACCCA
>PVKM010034268.1:0-15643 GCA_004027735.1 Carollia perspicillata
GCTCAGTCCGCCCCACAAAGCCCCACCCCCATTTCCCAGGGCAGCAGGGCCCAGGAGAAGCAGCTGAGATGCCGGGCTGGAGTGTGACTCTGGTGCCCAGGGCCCTGTGAAGTCCCGGCCCTGTGTCTAATTTAGGAATGGCTAATGAGCCAGCTCCCCCAGAGAAGCACAGCCGCCTGTCCCGGTTTTGCTGGCTGCTGTCTGTCCCTCAAGGAGAAGCCACAGTGACCTAGTTTACCCACCTCCCACCACCGGGGAGGGCAGCCTAGCCCAGGGGCAAGCGGGGTGGGCAGCAGCAACCAGCAGGAGCCCAGCAGGGGGCGGGGCAGGCTGCCCCCAGCTGCAGGCTCTGTTTTCAGCGGGGAGGTAAGGACATATAGGCTCCCTCCCAGGACAAAGACGGTGGCCCTGCTAGGTCTGTAGTCACAAGGTCCACCCTGGCCTGAAGATCCAGTGCCCTCCCAGATCACCCCCCAGCACTGCCGACCCCTCAGGGCCGGCTGAGGGCCCATGGGGAGGGGAGGGCTGCAGGGAAAGGTGCGGCGGAGCTGGGGCGCCTAGGGGCAGGGCCAGAGGAGATGCAGTGGACCAGGGTCCTGGCAGGGCCCGCCTGGTGGTACCCTCCAGCAATGGCTCTAGCAGTGACCTCTCCCCTGCCACAGCCTGCTCCCAGTACGCCCCCATGTTCCATGGACACGGGAAGGTCCCAACCTGTCCCAGCCAGGCCCAGCCACCAACTCTGACCAGGTTGCGGCAGGAAGGAAGGCAAGGAGGCACTGCCAACCCTGGGGATGGTCCGACCGCCTGGAGGGACAGTGTGATGCCCCCACCCCCCAGCCAGCGGGGGTGCCTGGGAGTCACCGCAGGAGCTCTACCCCCTCTGCTGGCCCTCGGTCCCCGTCAGGCCCAGGCCATCCTCTCCCAACGCCAGTCCCCTGGCAGACGTGGCTCAGCAGACGGACTCAGGTGCCCTGGCCCAGCCCCGCAGCAGGGTGACCTGAGTGAGATGTGATGGGTTCCTGCACCCCAGCGCACATGGCCCGCCTGCTCTGCCCCTCACGACTCGTCTGCTGGGCCTTTCAACTGCTCCAAACCCACACCGAGGCCAGGGCCACTGAGCCGGGGCCTTTGGCGCCCAGGTGCCCTGTCCCTGGCTCCTTGCGGGCAGGCCTCACTCCTCAGGGAAGGCCATGCCACTGCAGAGGAAGGGTTAAGGAAGAGGGTCCTGGGAGGCAGGGGGCCTGTGGACACCCAGACTGCAGCAGGGCCAGCCTGGGCCAGCCTGGCCGGCCAGGCAAGAAGAGGAGCAAGGAGGCTGCTGAGGGCTGAGTCGGGCCTTGGCCCTGCTGGGTGCTCACAGAACCAGCCCGAGGAGGTTCCCACCTGTGAGCAGGCTTGGCTGAGCCTGGTGCCCCTGCCACAAGCTCCCAACCCCACGGAGGTACTGTTGGCCTCCCTGGGGCCACACGGGGACCCAGGAGCCACACGGGGAGGCAGGGCCGCTCTGAGTCTCAGTTCTGGCAGGAAGCCTGGGGCATGGCCGACACCCAATACTTATTTGGTGAGCAGGGCAGAGACCCCTCATGGTGGTGAAATAAGGCCCCCAAAGTACCCATGATCCAGACTCCAGGACCCCAAAACCTATCACAGTACGTGGCCAAGTAAGCTAAGGTTGCAGAGGGGGTGAGGTTGACACTCAGCTGATTTCCAGGCAGCGAAGCTGCCCTGGATGGTCAGGTGTGCCCAGGTCATCACAATGGTACTCACAGGGGAGGGGGCAGGTGAGGTCGCTCAGAGGGCAGTGTGACCGCAGAGGCAGGTCCAAGAGGGGCTCCCACCAGCTGGAAGAGAAAGACTCACAGGCCAAGGGAGGCAGCAGCCCGGGAGCTGAGGCAGGCAGGACTCACCCCTGAGCCCCCGGAAGGAGCCAGCCTGCATGCTCCGGGGTCAGCGGGGGGACCCCACAGGACCTCTGACCTCCAGGGCTGCAAGAGGCCAAGCTGCATTTTTGGAGTCCCTGAGCTGTGGTCATCTGTGGCAGCAGTGGCCACAGGAAACCCTAGACACCTCCTCCCTGAAGCACAGTCCCGGTCGCTGCACCCCCGACCTCTGCCTCTGCAGTCAGCCCCTGGTGCTGGCTGGATAGCAAGTCTGGGTGTGGACGCTGACCAGTGTGAGGACCACCAGGCAGACACTGGCCCATGGGTGTGGCCGAGTCAGCTCCCCATCCGGGAGCCCTGCTGTCCTGGCCCAGGGCTCAGGCAGCACACAACCAGGCCTCACCTCCGAGCGGAGAGCTGTGTGCGGTCATGGCCACGTGGGGAGCCCTGCTGCAGCCAAGATAACAGACACCCTCCCAGCCCTGCACTGCAGCCCTTTGGTCACGCCATCCTGCCCTGGAGCTGAGAGCCCGGGTCAGGAGGACAGTCTCCTACGGCTGCTGCTCAGCATCCAGTGTCCAGGCAGGGCGCCGATGGTGGGGACGGCGACGCAGGGGGCGCCACTGGACTGGCCATGGGCCGAAAAGCCAACGTGGCCTCTGCGGACACCATGGCCCAGGTGCCCCAAGTGCTCGGGGCTGGGCCTGGTGAGACGGAGACGCAACCTGAAGACAAGCTGCTGGTTGGCAAGGATGCTCCAGAGGAAGTGCCCCAGCAGGCTGTCTCTGGGCGGGACACTTGCTTTCTTCTTTAAACTCCCACGCCTCCTGCAGCAGCACCCTCCGGGTGTGGCACTGTGGGTTCTGGGGCATTTGGGGGCATGGGAGGAGGGTGGGGTCAGTGGCAGGGGCTCATGGTTTCCCTGGAGGGGTTTGCAGGTATCTTCTCCTGCATGCAGGGCGCCCTCTGCTGGTGAATATGGGCACTGCAGCAGGCTCAGTGGGACAGACCCCTCTTCTCTGGGCTGCACCAGGTGACCCACTGGGACAAGGGTGGGGGATAGGGGGTGAGCTCTGGCAGGGCCCCCTAACCCCGTGCTATTCCCAGGAAGTGAGCAGGGTGCAGACCACATTCCCACCCACCCACCAGGCACTGAGGTCACCACACAGCCCTTTCCAGAGTCACCATGGCTGGGGGTCCCTGGGGCTGAGGTTAAGGTGGCTGTTGTTTTTGGGTGGACAGAGTCTGTCTCTGTGCTCTGTGGGGTTGGGGAGTTTTTAACTCTTCTAATAACACACGGGCCCACCCCACATGCCAGAGAGACCTCCCAGTGCCCCCCACCTGGCCCTGCCCCAGCCAGGGCAGCAACAGACATGGTATTTTGGGTGCACACTGATGTCCGAGCATGGCTCTCCTGGGGGCTCTGGCGTGAACTCACCAGACCCCGGGAGGGGTTGAAAATGCCTACCTGTGGCTCGGGGGCATTTCCTGCTGGCCAAGGCTGCAGTGGGGCTCTAACCCAAAGCCCATCTGCTCCAGGGCCCCACGGTGCCCCCAGTGGTGGGCAGGAGGAAGGTGCCCTGACCGGGCTTTCTGGGCATGCACACATGGTCTGGATTTGCAGGGCTCCCTGTGGGCTCCCCAACCTCCACATGCACCATGGTGGTAAACACAGGCCCTCTCCTCACCTCTCCTCCCTGAGGTCCTGCACACCTGCTCTGCTGGGCAGCTGGCAGGGGGCGGCAGGTCCCCACCACGGGCCTCCCTGGCCCACCTCACTGCCAGCTCTGGGGAGGCCGTGTCGGGGGTGCTGTGTGTGCTGGGGGTGGGGTGGCTCAGGCTGCAGCAGGGACGCATGCTCCAAAGGGAGATGGGCCCCGGCTGGAGGATGCAGGTGTCGCCTTGCACGAGCTGCTCTGCCTCAGTTTCCCCTTCTGTTACAGGGAAGAGGCTCCTTGCCTTCCACCGTGAGCCTCTAACACCTGTGTAAGGACAAAGCTCTAAAAAACTGCAGAGGATGGGGGCCCTGGACAGGCCACAGCGTCAGAGCTCTGAGGCCAGGATGCAGTGAGGAGGCTGAGTCACCCACCTCCTCCACCAGGGTCGAGGAGGCTGAGCAAGCCCAGCCAGGCCATGGCTGGGACCAGAGAATGAGGGCTCCCAAAACGGACTCAGCACTGGTCTCAGGCCCAGGCTCTGCCACCCACTGGCCCCCAGGGAAGTAGGGCAGGAAGCCTAGCAGCCAGGTATGAAGGGACTGGAAGCTTCCCCAGCCCAGGCTCTTGGTGTGGAGTGTCAGCACACATCCACCTGCTCTTGGACCATCACTTCACCATCACCCCGGGAACATCTCGGTCACTATGGAAACAAGTTGTCATAGGGACAGCACAGAGGGACCCAGGCAGGAGGCTGCGATGCTATCCTTGCTTCACCTTGGCTCCTTCCTCCTGCCCCTGGTCACTTCCCAGCCCTGGGTTGCACAGGACCCCCATCTAACGGTGAATGAGGCCCAGCCATCAGCCTCGAGGATGCCCTGGGACAGATCCCACCCCTGCCCTTGCTGTGACGAGGTCCTCACTGTGTGGAAGCCAGGATGACGGCGGACAACCCAAGCTGTGCCCTGCCTTGAGGTGGCCACGGTCTAGGGTTCTCCAGCCCCATCTCTGGAGCCAGCCCACTTCAGGGCATGGCCCAGGGCAGGGCCAGCCCAAGCACTGCCCTTCCCGATGCAGGGCTTGTGATGGGGTCTCGCGTAATGGTCCCCAAAGGGGTACAGTGTAAGAGTGGGGACTGACACGGCCTTTGCAGGACCTCCGTATGGCTGGCGGACCCCCACACCCCAGGAGAGGGGACACGGTCCCTGTGTTCAGAAGGGAAAACTGAGGCATGAAGCATCCGTCGTTGCTCAGCCCAGGGCGGCCTGCCTGGAGCCTGCCAACTGGAATCTCAGCGCCCTGCCTTCCTGACCCCGAAGTGGACCAGCCCACAGGGGGTACCTGAGCTCTGGGAAGCTATGCTGGGGGTTCCCAGTCCTGGGGGTGCCAGAAAGGGGAGGGTCTCAGGTCGTGCGCAGCCCCCAGAGCCGAGGCCCTGACAGGCCTAAGCCAGTTCCCTAAGGATGGGGGTGAGGCCCCACAGTGGGGACCAAGCCTGCAGGGGAATGTGAAAGAGGTGTGCCTGAGGTCAGCATGGGTGCCCTGGGGACAGCACGGGCCTGGGTGCCGAATGGGTGTCCAGGGCAGCACCTGCCAGGCTCAGTGTGACCCAGGGGAAAGGCCTGCACCTGGGCCTGAGGCCGCCTGAGCTCGCTAGTGCCTGTCTTCCGCAGTGGAGCCAGCAGAGGGCGCCCGCGCCCCTCCCTGGCGGAGCCAACTAAGCAGAGGCGCAGAGTCCCAGGGCGCGCTGGCCGGTCGTGCGCACTTCCAGCCCGCCTCGGAAGGCTGTGCGCCACTGCTTCCAGGGACCAGGCTACCAGGAACGCGTGTTGTTCTCCGGAGGGTGGGGGGCCCGAGGCCCCCTCTGGATGCTGGCCCTCTGGGCCCGTGTTTTTCAGCCAATGGCCTTGATTCACCACGCCCCTCCCACTGTGCTGCCAACTCCATTGGGTCTCTGCCCCCACACACCCTGGGGCACGACCCCTGCCCTAGTCTCCAGGGCCTGCCCTTCCCTCCCCCGTACCCCCACCCCCACCCCCGCACCCCCTCTTCAGCATCCTGACCCCACCTGCCCCTCTCTGGGTCCGGAGCAAAGCAAGAGTCCAGCCCTCCCCTGGGCACTGGTGGTCCCTCTGGACCATCTCCCAAGACACCATTCCTTCTGAAGCCACTGTGAGCCCTGCTCCCCAGGCCTTGTGAGACCAGCAGACAGGAGAGGGGGCCTAGGCGAGGGGTAGTCCCGGGCCCAGGTCCAGGTGCAGTGGCCAAAACACCCCGAAGCAGGGCTCAGCTGGGCACATTCAGCCCAGCCTCCTGGGACCTGGCGGCCAATCTGTTTCATAGCTACTGTCTGGGGGAGGGGTACAGGGGAAAAGGGTCTGGGGGTCAGAAGAGAAGCCGGTCTGGACTCCTGGTCTGGGGTGCTGTGGGGTGATTAGCTCAGTGGCATCAGAGTGACTGGTCCCTACTGTCCCTTCACCAAAGACCTCACCTGTATATCCACAGGAGGGCCAAAGTGCCATTTTGCTGGTGGGGTCCACCCCTTCCTGCCCAGCGGAGGACTAGGTCTTCCCTCCACCCAGGTTCCAGAGGGGGAGGCTTGACTGGACAGGACCCTGGGTGGTGGTGGGCCTCCAGGCACAGGGAGGGGCCTGAGGAACGTACAGCTACACCCTTCCCCAGATACTCCAGCCAGGGCGTGGGGAAGGGCTGGGCCTCTTTTGTCCTCACACACCCTTTGGGCCCTGAGGGGGATGTTGGCTGGGTGGACCAGCTGGGGGCAGCCTGTGGGGAGGGTGCCTGCTTTGGGTGGGCCTCTCCTCCTGGCCTCCTGAGCATGCCGGTCCCAGCCCCAGCTTCCCCCCGGCATCTGGGAAAGGCCAGCCTGGGGCCTGGAGCAGCTCACACAGGAGTGTTTCTCGGGCAGGACCCAGAATCGAGCTCTTGTTTAGAAAGACTGACCATTTCTCGGGCTGAGCACAGCCCAGTTTAAGGAGGGCTCCCACTGGAGGGCTGAGGGCCCGCCTGGTCCATGTGCCACTCAAGGTCGAGCTGTGTCCCGTGGTACAGCTGCAGCACCCCCATCTGCACGCTGGCTGAACCCACCTGTCCTCACCTGCACCCGTTTCACCCCACACCTGGGTCTTCACGGGGTTTGGGGCCTTTTGGTGCCGGCCTGCCCTGTACAGAGATGGGGCCTTGGGACAGCACGGGCAGCCCCCACTCACAGGCACCCACCCGCCCGCACTCCGTGGGACGGCGGCTTTCTGGAGGGCCGACGGGACGTTCTGCTGCTGCCCACCCTGCCCCTCCACCTCGTGCTCCTCCTTCCTCCCCAAGTGGAGCCTTGGCTTTGTGTTTACACTTTTTCTGTAGCGAGCAGCTTTATTTTGTTCAAATGTATCATTTCTTTTTAAAACAGGTGGTGTGAACCGAAGCCGGGAGTCTCCTCAGAAGAGTTCTGGGGCCCAGGGCTGCCGGGGGCGGGGCTGGGAGGGCAGGCCCTGGGGTGCTGCGCTGGAGACACGGGTCTCATCCTGCTCTTCAGGGGCTCTCCTTCCTCCCTTCCTGGGGCCAAATAGCTCCCGCTGCCAAGCACAGAGAACTTGGCTTTGGGACTGTCCCCTCGCTGGGCTGCCTGTGTGGCTGGTATCAGCAGGCCCTCCCCGTGTCTGAGCAGAGAACCGTCACACACGTTGTATTGTAATTAAGGAACTCGACAGGCAGTTTTGCTACAGGTGGGCTGCCAGCCCCTGCCTCCCATCCTGCACCGCCTGACCTTCAGCGGCTGGAATCCTGCCGGGAGGCCAGAGCCCCCTGGCGGTCCCTGGGGAGGGGCCAAGGTGAGGAAGGCTCACCTGCTATCAGGGCGGGAGGGGCCAGGGTGGGGAAGGCTCACCTGCTATCAGGGCGGGAGGGGCCAGGGTGGGGAAGGCTCACCTGCTATCAGGGCACCCACACCCCCTGGTTCCCAGTTGCCCCTCCAGCCCTCAGCACCCTGGGCCTGCCCCAAGGGCAGCCTCTCATCTCTGCATTCCTGAACCTTAAGAGCCACCTGTCAGCACAGGCCGGCCAGGGGCAGGAGCCCCACGGAACCGGCTTTTCCAGCCTCCCCACATCCCCAGCCTCGCCCAAGGGTGCAGGTGGGGGTGGAGGAGGAAGAAGGTGGGGCCGCCAAGGATAAGAGAAGGTTCCTCCTGGTCTGGGCTCCGCCTTGCTGAGGGCTCAGGAACCTGGCTCTTGCCTGAGGCCTGTGGAAGAGCGGGAGGCTTAGGACCCCCAACCCCGTGCCCAGAGGCCCAGAGGAACAACCTTTCGGTGAAAGGCTGAGGGGAGGGACCAGAGAAGGAGCATGTGGGAGGAGGGAGGGACGGGGAGACCCTGAGCTGTCTGCCCTGTTCTCTGAGCTCACACTAGGCACTCACACTCACTACCTGACCCAGTGCATGCGTGCCTACAGGTGTGCGCATGCACACTCACATACCCTTTCCACTCCCACACCGCTGGCCCTGCCAGCCTCCTCCCTGCCACCCCAGGGGGTGGGGGGCTAGCTCCATGCCCTCTGCACACCTGGAGCCCCCTGCCTCCAAGGTCCTCTCCCCCACAACACCGCTGGGAATGCAGTACCTCAGGCCCCAGGCCACTGGCAAACCCCGAGGCCCAGCACCCACTGACCCAGGTCACTGCTCCAAGTCCCCAGGAGGAAGATGACTCCCACGGCTCCCCTCAGACAGGGCGCAGGGCTGTGGGGGACCCCACCCATTTTCCCCTCCCCAAGTGCCCCTCTGTCCCCCACAGGCTTCCTCCCTGCCTACTGACTCGGGGGACTAGGACTGGCCAGCATCCAGGGCTAGAGTTCAGGGGTGCTCTCGGCACCCAGCCTGGCCTCCCCCAAGGGCACAGGCCCCCTCCCCTTGACCTCCCCCTCCCAGCTCTGGAGTCTGTCTGTCTCTCCTCTCTTGCCAGAGGCAGCAAGGAGCTGAGAGGTCATCCCAGCTGGCCAGCTAGAGGCCCTGCCAAGGCCTCCTGGTCTCCAGAATGCTCTGCACCTGAGGCTTCCTCAGTATCTGACCCAGGTGGCTCCTTCCTAGGGAGGGGGCAGCACAGAGAAGCCAAAGAGCTGAACCTGGGCCCACCTGGCCACCCCACCCCCACCTGCCTGGCCCTGGTGCCCACCTTCACTCGGTTGCCCAGGCTGGCCAGGACAAGGGCCTTCCCCCTGCCCCCACCCCAACATGTGAGCCCATTCAGATGGGGCTGGGAAGCAGGAAGGGGCAGGAAAAAGGAGATGAGACAGGAGGGCCCTACCAGCCCTGCGAGTCCCAGGGAGCAGCTCGGCTGTCTGGGGCTGGGGGTGCCCCACCGCCTGTCTCCTCGAGGCCACCTTGCCCAGGACCAGTCACGGCAGCTCAGCTAGAGCCTCTGCCTGGGGCCTGTCCAGGGAGGCCGCTGAAGCCTGCCGCTGCCCATCCCACCCCTCCACCAGCCAGGGGAGCCCAGGGCCCAGCCTGGGGGGCTGCCCCTCCGCCCCTCACCCCCATGGGGCTCAGCCGGCTCCTGTCCAGCAACATAGCCTTCCTGTCCCCGCCCCCGCAAAAGGGAGGACACCCCTCCCCTGACCACACCGAGGTGGCCACCAGGCCCGGCCCCCGCCCCCCTCGTCCCTTCTCACCAGCGCCAGGGCGCCATCTCGGCTCCCTCCTCTCCATCCACCTCGAGCCTCGAGGGGAAGACATGCCTGCCAAAACTGCCAACTGTGGATTCCTCAGGCTTTCATTCTTTGACCTGCCTCTCAGGCAGACCCAGTCCAACAAGCAGAGGTGAAAGTGTGTGCGGGACCCGGTATGGGCACCCCTCGAGCACCCCTCGAGCACCCCTCGAGAGGGCCAGATGTCCGCATGGCCCCACAGCGGCTGCCAGGGTGGGCGGGCTTCTTCCTTCCGGGTGCCCAGGCAGCCTGAGGCGGTGCCCTCCGTCAGGCGGCACAGCCCCCACGAGGGGTAACGGGCTCCCCACAAGGGATGCCACTCCCTCTGCTGGGAGTCACCAAGCCTCCATGGGGGGTACCAAGGCTGGAAAGGGTCAAGGGGCACAGGTGCGCCCCAGCTGGCCTGAGCTGAGGGTGAGTCGGTCCTCGGTGCCTCTCGGAAGCCGGGCACCCGCAGTGCCTGCTGAGCCTGTGGCCTCACCAGAAGCAGGGCCGGGGGGGCCCCCAAAGCTCCTGGCTCTCCCAGCCGAGCCCTGCACACCCACATGCCACAGGGCACAGAGCAGGCTGGTCCACCACCTGAGCAGCCCTGCAGCCCCGGGGCAGGTCACTCTTCTCTCCCCCACTGGGTCCCCAGTGGGCACAGCGAGGGGCAGCCTCCTGCCACCCACCCAGTCATTCACATAGATGGAGGGCAGAAAGAGGGGGGCCTGAGAGTCCTCCAGGGTGACTTGCCCCCGACCTGTAGAGTGACCCAGAGCACTTCCAATCTCCCAGGAGGTCTGCAGGACGGTAGCCCAGGAGATGTTTGGACAGTGGGGGTGGCTGGGAAGGGACAGGGAGCTGAGGGCAGTGGGCTTCAAGGACCATTCTGAGAACTGGAGGCAGCACCCACTTCCTGCTGCCAGCCCCCCATGGCCACACCCCGTACGTAGCCCAGGCCTGGCCCAGCCAAGTGCCCAAGGCAGGCTGGCCCACTGCTGCTTGCCTTCGGGACTCAGCCAGAGGCTTGGGGCCTCTGCCAGGGCCGGGCCAGGCGGGGCGTGCCGAGCCAGCTTTGCCCACAGACACTGCAAGAGGGGCGCTGGGAGGTGACCGCCCGTGCTGAATCCATAGGCACGAAGACACACCCAGGCCACACACCCGCACGGGGACCCCCCCATGGACCACACAGTGGGCATGTCCGCCCCAGGCACAGAGACACACCCCGTCCCCTGTGCCCCTGCCTGCCAACCCAGGCCCCGCCCCCACACAGACAGGCTGCTGGCAGCTGGCTGTGGTTTCCTAGGAAACACCGTCACCATCCTGGCACTGCCGAGTCTCAGAGGCCTGCGGCGTGTGCTGGACAAGCCCCCGGAGCCTGTCTGGGACTCGGGTGCAGGCGGGCAGGGCTGGATGCAGGGCGATGCCTGGTGGGCCATGGGGGCCAGGGATGGGGACGCTGGGGGCCGGCCCTGAGGGACCACAGGGGCAGGCGCAGACCACCTACACCAGAGCTCCCCTGAGCTCAGGTTCTGCTGCCCCCAATCCTGACATGGGGGGAGGAGGCCCACTGCAGCAGTGCCCCCACACAGCGCCCCTCTGGGCCACGCCTGCTGTCCTGGACTCGGAGCTGGGGTGGGGGGGCAGGCTGGGGTCCCATGTGCCTGCCCGGTGCAAGGCCCAAGACCAGAGACCTCACGCTGCCTGCCGGGCCCAACCCTGCTGGAGCCAGACACAGGATCACCTCTGAGCCCCCGCCCCCGCCCTGGGCCTCCAAACACCCTTGGGAGTGGCTCTAGGTGTCCAGGAGCTAGAAGAATCCAGGCAGGGCCTGGGGGTGAGAATTCCAGCCACGCCCTGAAGGTGCTGAGAGAGGCCCTGGCTCTGTCCCCAGACCCCGGCTGCACAGGTGAAGGCCAGTGCAGGACCCTGGAGCACCCCATGGGGGCGGCCAGGCCCAGAGGCGGCCAGCCCTGGCTCCCTGCTCCACACTCCGGGCACCAGGATTGGTGGGGTGCTGGGGTCAGCGGGGCCCCGAGGTCGGGTCGGAGCCAGTGTGCTTTAATCACGGCCCCTCCGGAAGCCTGGACGCCAGCACAGACGTGCCTGCAGCACATTTCTCTGTGGGGCCACCTTTGCAACCAGCCCTTGTGCTAAACCTGCGGGCCAGGCAGAGCGGCCCAGGGCGAGCGTGGGCTGCAGAGCTGGGAGCCCCGAGTTCAAACACTCGGATATCTGCCTAGAATCTGTGTGGGCCTCTCTGCGTCTCCCAAGCCCTCTGTGACAGGGGCTGGCAGGGAGACTGGACACCCTGTGTGTCCCACGTGGAGGGGACTCGGGAAAGACCTGGGCCTCCAGGGGCCAGAGGGAGGGACTGACTGGGGACGGGGCCTGCTGTGAGCTCTGGGGTTCAGGGCCCTGGGAAGGAGATCAGGACAAGAGGGGCAGAAAGTAGGCAGAGCCCAACAGTGGGGGAGGGGAGCTGGAGGCGAGCCCAAGGGGCCAGCCCTGCCCTGCTCAGCACACTTGTGGGCACAGCGTTTGCCTGGCACCGTGCCTCCCAACAGGGTGCACGAGGAACCGTGAGCTGCTGCCGCGGGTGCCGCCTGATGAGGGACACTCGGGCGGGCCCTGGGTGCACACACAAGGGCCCTGCCCCTGCCGCGCTGCAGCCCCCCACTTCTCAGGGCCACCGCCAGCCATTGACAGGCAGGTCTCGTGCTCTCATGAGGCTGGCGCTAATTAATCACGCTCCCTCCAGCAAAGCCTAATCAACTCCTAATTAACCCGTTGGCTTCAACGGGAAGAACCAAGTCGGGGAGATGGCTGAGGGAGGGCGGGGGTCGGCCTCCACGGCTCTCAGCCTGGGAAACACACTTTCATTCCTGTTGGCTCTTCTGACTCTCCCGCCTCCAGCGTGTTTTCTAGAACTGGGGTCCTTCCCCAGGGGTCCAGGAAGCTGGATAGCAGGCAGCGACCTCTTTCTGGGAGAAAGAGACCTGTAGGGGAATGCGGCATTTCCTCCGCGGGCAGCGTGCCTCGCAAGGGCTGTTGGGGACTTCCCCGACGTCCACGTGCCCCACCTCCAACCACCGTCACCGGGAGGCAGGCTCTGACCTACACCCCCACCGCACAGGTCTGCCTCACGCTATCTGATACCCACTCTGAAACAGCCGGGGTCCTTCGAAGCCCCCTGTGTCTGCTCATTAGGACGTCAGTGAGCAGGTGTCCAGGCACCCGAGGCAGCGAAGGCTGTGAAGCTGAGGCGGCAGAGACACCGCTTCACATTTGTCAAAACCCACTGAACAGACCACCCGAGGAACCCGAGCAAACTAATGAGCAACTAGCTATCCATGCTAATGAGTAACAATGTATCCATGCTAATGAGCAACAAGGTATCTCAGCGGAAGCACAGGCCCCACACCAGGGCAGGGGGCAGGACCACTCTCCTGCTCTAAAACAGAATGTCTGTTAATGTTTAAAAGTTTATTAATTGTAAAAAAAATATATCCCCAGACTGCCAAAGGGGCTTCTGGGAGGACTACAGGTTTGGGGACTGTAGCCCTGGCCCAGGCCTCTCTGCCTGGGTGACAGGGCGGACGTCTGGAACCTCCTCAGTCCCAACCCTACCACGGCCCTGTCAGCTGCTCTGGGAAGTTGGGGACGCCAGAGTCCGACGAGGGGTCGGGGCCAGGAGTGGCAGCAGGACCCACGGCCGGAAGCCCGTTCCTCAGACCACAGCTGGGCCCAGGGTCACACACAGTCACCAGTGGCACCTTCACGAGAGGCTGAGTCAGCACAGCCTGCGGGACCGGGCACCTACAGCGGCACTGTTTGCAACAGCCTGAAGGGGACACCGCCAAGTCCCTGGCAGAGGAGCGGAGAAACAAGTGTGGCCTGCCCGTGCCGTGGGACTCCGCTTGGCCTCGACAGAAACGGAGGGCGGGACCAACGTCCCACACGCCCTGCTGAGCAGCAGGGCCAGGCCCAGTCCACACGCTGCGACACCATTGAAAAGTCAGACCAGGCAGCTCCCTGGGGGCCAGAGGCGGACCAGAGGCTGCAGGCTGCGGTGGGGGGCAGGGTTGAGGGGAGGGGAGATGGTAGCACTCCAGAACTGGCTGGTCTGCCGAGGGTGGGTGAATGTGGGGGCTGACCCAACCCCCTGGGAGACCAGGGGTGGGAGGGCTCCGTGCCCGGGTGCTCGTCCCCATCCTCCATCCCAAATCCCAATGCTAAGGAACGCCGGCTGAGGCCTCAGGGCCCCAGGGCCATCCTCCCAAGACCAGCAGTCACTGGGGGCTTGTGTTTGATATGGCCTCTGAATGAGGGGCCCGAGGGCTGGGTGCCCGCCGTGGCAGATGGCCCTAAAACAGCCCTTGCTACTGCCGTCAGGCATCTCCGTGGGTGGCTGTGCTGGGTGCTGTCCCCAATCCTGCCCCATGAAAGCCCATGGGGTGGCGGGAGCTGGGAGAGCAGAGGGAGCCCAGGGCCCGGGCAGGGCCCCAGCTGTGTCTGCACTGGTGACCCCAGCCCCCTCCTTGGGGGGTCGGCCAGTCCCCTCCTGCCCCTGCACAAGCCCCACCTGCCCAGGCCCAGTGCCAGGAACAGGCAGTCCAGGCAGCCCAGCCCTGCCCTCATCTTCAGGGAAGTCTGCAGCCCAGGGAGCGGCTCCCCTCTGTACCCCATGTGCTGCCCACACCCACCAAGACCCCCTTCCCTTCCACAGGCCTTCACCCTGGATCCCACTCCCCACCCCTCCCTGGGGCCTGGTAGGTTGGGTACAGGTCTGCTCCAGCCTCCCGGCTCCCTCCAGCCCCTGCCCCCAGGGCCCACAGTACACCCCCCTCAGCATCCTCCCTCCTGCCTGCCATCCTGGTGCTTTCCCGAGGCCCAGCTCACCACCACCCCATTCCAGACCCTGCAGCCGTCCACCCCACGGGGACTGGGTATTTGTGCCCCCAACCCTAATGCTGCAGCATCGCCCTCGGGGGAAGGCATCTGGAGGTGGGCCTTTGGGGGTGACTGGGGTCAGGTAAGGTCTGGAGTGTGGGACCCCCATGAGGGTCAATATCCTTATCAGAAGACCAGGTCCCCGGTCCCCTCCCTTCGCCATGCGGGAGGCACCCGCACCAAACACTGGGGGAGCCAACCCCTGCCCCTGGACTCCCAGCCTCCAGACTATGGAAAACACGTCTGTGGCGCTTTGTGATAAGGAGAGTGAGACACGCCCCCGGCCCCTCCTGAACCTGCCCTCACTCCTGTCCCCTAGCAGAGGCCACTGGACTTGCTCAGGCCTCAGCCTCGGTGACCTGCCTGCGAAAGAAGACACTGGCCTTGCCCCACGTGAGCTCTTCAGGCCCCACCCCCAGCTGTACCCAGGAGGGAGGGTAGCCCATTGTCCTGCTTCCCTCCATGGTTGGTGGTGCCCGACGCCCGGCCGGTCCACAGAAGCTTGGGGTGAGGGTGCTCGCCACCCGGTCAGAGTCCTGGGGGCCTCACCACCCATTTCTACTCTCAGAGGTGGGGAGGCCAATCCTGGCATCAGGCAGAGCTAAAAATAAATCGGCCATCGCTGCCAGGATGCCTCTGCGGGCGGGCGGGTGGGGTGGGAGGCCGGCCCTGGTGGCAGCGTCACACTGACCCAGGGCCCAGCAAGGCTGCACAAGGCTGCGGGCACCGCTGTGCCTCCCCCTCAAGAGGGGCCAGGGAACGGGGTGAGGGGAAAAGGGCCAGTCTGCTCGGAGCACCAGGCAGACTACCCCATCCCGGCCCGTCTCCAGCTCCAGGAGCTTCCTTGGGGTCCCGGGGGTGCTGCAGAGGCACAAGCCCATGAACCTCTCAGCGGAGGGTGGCACCTCTCAGGCCAGGGACAGGGCCCCCACCCAGGCTGGCTGTAGAAAGGGTGGAGATGCCGCTGGACACACCCTGGGCAGGGAGGGGGGTGGGGGCCCCCAGGATGGGGAGGACCACAGAAGGAGAGTGGACAGAGCCTCGTGGCAGCGCACAGCCGGAGCATGGACAGCTGCAAAGCCCCCGGGGTAGTGGGGTAAGGCCAGCGGCACAGGGAATGCAGGTGATTTCCACTTTCTTTTCTGCTTTTCTTTATGTTACTAATTTTCTACCGCCAACAGGGGCTACTTTTTAATTAGAGACCTCCAGCCAAGGGGTGGTGCTGCCCAGGCTGCCGACAGGTTCCGGAGTGCCTGGGCTTTGGGGGTCTTAAACTCGGCAGGCAGGATGAGGGTGGGGTCAGAAGCCGGCTGTGGCGGCCCCAGGCCTTGGTCTCCCTGGCTGTGGCACCTGGGTGATGTGGTGACTTGCAGGTCACAGCAAGGGCTCCGTAAGTGTGTGCTGTTCCCCTCCCCAGCACCCCCGAGAGAAGGAGGCACGTGTGCAACTCCTCCTGGGGGGCCTTG
>PVKM010034269.1:0-15618 GCA_004027735.1 Carollia perspicillata
ACAGCCCTGGTGAGTGGAGGAGCCAGCGTCAAGCCTGTGCTCCCCACTCTCTGTCCCTCGCCCCACCCTGTCCACATCTGTCTCTGCTGCTGCCCAGCTCTCCCTCTGGACCCCACTACCTCCGTCTGGATGGCACAGGCAGCCCGGCTGTCAGTGTTTCTGGTGGGCCTCTGGTGTTTTTTGCTCCTTCCAAATGTGCTCTTCTTTCTGTGCCCTGCTGCCACAAATGGCCTGTCCGGGCTCCTCTCTGCTTTTGTCCCCAAGTCCTGTAAGAACAGTTAGATCGGCTTCTGCAATGGACCCCCAGGACTCCGTTTCCCTGCCCCTGCCGTGGTTCAGCCCCACACCTCTTCAAGCTTTAGTGTATTCAGCCGTGCTCTCTCATCACTGTGCCTCCTGTGGCCAGGAATACCGTTTCCCCACAGCCATACGCCCCACTCCTGGCACACTCCGGTCCCCCCTGCCACGGGGCCTCCCCTGACCCTCCCTGTGCTCCCGATGGTATGACCTTCTGCAGGCCGGCCTGGCCGCCTCCCACCCTGCTGGGAGCTCCTGGGGTGCAGGAGCCAGGCCAAGTCTCCTTTTCCATCTTCAGTGCCCGGAATGGGAGGCGTTTATCGACCAGCAAGGTGAGTGGGTGTGGAAGGAGCAGGTTTCTGACAGAGGTCAGGATGCTGATCCCAGAGATTCGCTTTCCTATTGCAGTGGACAGACTGCCTGCTCTTCTTTAAGGAGCCCTAGGCTCCCCTAACTCAGTAGTTTCCAAATTTGTTTGCATGTCTTAAAAACCTGCTTTTTAAGCAAAATTGTCCCACCTTGATGATTCCTCAGGGGGTCCCTGGGGCACCCAGTGAAACAGTTTAAACACTGCAGGTCTAGGCAAGCTCTCATTTTATCAGTGAGGGTGGGAAAGAGAAGGGGTGGGTTGAAGGTGCCTCTGCTCTCGTGGTGATGTAGTGACGGAGCCCTTTCCGGCAGGCCACCGTGTGCCCTATCAAAGCAGACCTTGTAAAGTGGCCCTTTGTCCTCACAGTGCACTCAGCCCCGGTGGCAAGGGCAGCCCACTGCAGGGGCTTCTGGGCCAGAGGCCAGGCACGTTTTCCCAGTTTCCAGCAGCGTTTTCTTTCAGGGACAGTGACACTTGAAAGGTAAAGGTAGCGCTTGAGTTTCAGAACACTCTCCCTTACAGTGCTGCCTTGACCTGAAGGCTTACAAAAGGCTTCCAGCCAATTCGGGGCGAGCTTTTCATTGAGGTGCACCATTAGTGAAAAGGTTCGGAAACCACAGCATCCTGCTGGGTGAGCTTTTGAAGCACACACATCCTGGCCCCAGCCTCCCAGAAGTCCCTAGGGCCCCTCCAGTACCGTCTGCCCTGAGCTGGTTCCGACACCGTGGGTTAGCTTTGAACTCCAGATGAGGGGGCCCTGCAATGCTGCTCTTTCGAGTCTGGCTTTTTCACTCGCTCCTGGGTTTGGGAGCTGCCACGCGGTTGCACGGAGTGGCCGTTGGTTTGTTCTCACTGCTACGCAGTATCCCCTGTTTCCACACACATGTGATGTCCATGGCAACCCCTTGAGGTTCATGGGGTGGGGGTTGCTCCTCCTATCACACGGCTCAGCAGAGGCGAGTAGAGGCTTCTCCGGACAGGTCTCCCCCAGAGACCTCCACACTCCACACTCTGAGATGCGGCCCCAAGAGCCGCCTCCTCCAATTTAGCGTGGTGTGGTCCAGAACTTTCTCCTCCAGCCCCCCATTAATCCTCTGCGATGCGACAGAAGTGAATTTCCCCACATCCTTTTGTTGTGTGGAAGCAGGAGACTCCTTTGCTCCTCTGGGAAACAGCCCACGTTCCCTGGAAGTCGCCCTTGGCCCGTGGCTGACCGATGCCTTGAACTCACCCTCCTTCCAACCCTGTAATTATCCGGGTTGCTCACCTTTGGGCCCCTCCTTAGTCGGCTGCGAACCCAGCTAGAAAACCTCCAAGGGGTTGGCTTTCCTGGGAAGGCTGCCTCAGGCAGTCGTGCTGGGAGCCTTGTCATCAGGCCTTGCCTGAGGCGCAGGCACAGAGGCAGAAGGGCCTACTCTGTCCCCCAAAATTGCCAGCGGTGCTCTGTGGGGCAGGCTTGTTCTTTCCTCCTGCACAGCCCTGACAAATGGATGCCTTCTGGTGGAACATTCTGTGCCCCAGCCGCTCCTTTTTTTCTTGCCTTTAAATGGGATGTCTGTCATCAGGGAGACCCCGCCATGCCACCACCTCCCCAGTGCAGCAGCAAACGGCATTCACAGCCCTGGGTATTCATTTCTGGGCCTAAAGGTCAAGCTCCTTCCCATCTCCTGCAGAATCCTGGAATTGTGTCTCTCTGAGGAGCTGGGAGTGATTCGTGGGTTGAATGACAGCCCAGATGGGGCCTGGCTCTGGGACGTGTCCCATCTGACAGATGCTGAGGAAGTGACTTGATCCTCCTGGGAGTGATTCGACCCTTTGCTCTAGAAATTGCCAGCAGCTCTCTCTTTGGTTCTCCAAGGCCCCTGGCTCTCTTTTTGAGTTACTTTGACCATGTTTCCTCACCAGTTGAATCCTGGGCTTTCTGGATTCCCACCGCTGGTTTCGCTTTTTAGCTAAGCCCTGGGCAGCAAATATGTAGCATGCACAGCCCTGTTCCCCCTGCCTGTGCCAGTGGCAGACATTGCTAATCAATCACAGTACTCAAGACCCCCGAGCCTGAACCCTGTCTCGAGTCCCACAACTCCAGCAGCCACTGCCGTCTGTTTGGGGCTTAGAAGCTTAATGAGATCCTTTTGCCATTGCAGCTCCAGCTGAACCCTATGTGCGCTATGTCTTCTCTTTATACCCACGTGTGATAACATGTACAGCTTCTCTTTGGCATGTCTGAGCTGCCAGGATCACTATTCTTGCACTTTGGAGCCATTATTAAGTAAAATATGGGTGCTTTGAACAGAAGCCCTGTGATCCTGGGACAGTCGAGCTGATAAGCTGAGAAGGCCACTCAGTGACGGACAGGCCGGGAGGTGTACAGAGCGGACGCGCTGGGCAAAGGGATGGCTTACATCTTAGGTGGGACAAAGTGGGGCGTGGTGAGACTTCATCATGCTATTTAGAATGGGGCACAAGTTAAAACTTATGAATTGCTTATTTCTGGAATTTTCCATTTAATATTTTCAAACCATGGTTGACCAAGGGCGACTGAAATTGTGGGTCGAGGGGTCTGCTGTATTTTGAATTCAGGAGTCCAGTCTTTTAGGGTGTCCTTTGCTGCCTCCAGAATCTCGCTGTCAAGGAAACAAAGGTGGTAAAATAGCCCCTGGGCTCCCTCCGGGCCTCCCGAGGCCTCCCAGTCGTGGGTTGTTAGTGGGGCCCTTGGATTACATCCGTCCAACAGGAGGAAACTGGGACTGGGTGCAAATCCCCAGGTTGGAAGATGCACTTCCCGCTTCCTGGGCGAGACACCGCCCGGCAGGAGCCGGCAACCCCGGGGCCATGGTCACCCTGCTGGCAGCCAGTTTGGTCAGGGTGCTGCGTGTTCCTTGCCCTGCGAAGCTATTTCCAAGGCTGAGCTCCGGGCTCACTGAAGAGCTTTGCCTTCTGTTCAGGGGAGCTGGCTGCTCGTCCTCTCTAGCAGGTGGGGGTCGGGTGGGGGGCCCTGGAAATGTGGTTAATTCCTCCCTGGGTCCCATGGTTGTTGCCGGCCCCCGCACCAGGGCACTTTGTTGTTACAGCTGGACTGGCTGGAGTGCATCGGCCTCAGGCCAGACTACCTGGTGGTTTAAAACCAGACTTAATCAAAATGTAAATACTCCATGGGGCCAGAAGGCAGCACTGTCCAGGTGTGTGAGCAGGGGCTGTGGAGCCCTGGAGCCTGAGGAGGGGCAGGGCCTGTCAGGCTCTTTCCACTCAGTGGTCTGGGGTTCCCCAGGGCCTCTGCCAGGGGCCTTTGCAAGAACCACCTGTCACCAGGGTGACCAACGCCCTAATACTGCTTGTGGACCCTGTCCCGGGGGCAAAGGTTGTTCTGGTGGTGACAGCATCTGCTCCCTTCCCCCTTCCTTGGTCCCCCCTCCCCCTCCAGCCATACATCCTCAGAATCGGTGACCGGTGGTCTCATCTCACACCATGAGAGCTCAAGGCTCAGTGGAGTTTGTGACCCTTCTAGGATTGCTCAGTGAGCAGGGTGGTTGCATGCATTTGTGGAGGACCGTGTGCCCAGGCAGACGCTGTCCCTGCCCTCAGGTGGGGCTGATGGGCTGGTAGTGAGCAAGGAATCAAAGAAGATCGTGTCATGTAGAAGTAAACAACCCATAGCTACATATGTAGTGACGATTCCTGACAGTGAGGAATACAGTGGAGTTCATGAGATCAGACAGACTCTGCAGGTGACAGTGCCACTTTAGAGGGGGGCCCAGGAAGCCTCGCGGGGCAGGCGTGTGACTGGAGGCAGAGGTGTCAGAAAGGAGCCAGCGTGGGACTCATCTGGACGGGACACAGCTGGAGCAAAGGCCTGGAGGTGGGAATGAGCTGGAAGCCTCCATGGGACGGGGACACGGGAATGGGAGGAGGACAGGATGTCCGTAGAGTGTGGGCCTGGCGAGTGCGAGCCTCTGGACATTGCCCTTGGCTTGTTGGGAAGTCGCTGGAGGCTCTGAGGGAGGGAGTTCCTTCATTTGATGTGGGTCTGGGTAACTCTGGCTGCTGGTGGAGATGGTTTGGAGGGGGTGAGAACACGGGTGGGAGAGCAAGGAGGAGGCTGGCCAGTCGTGGGGAAGTGCAGGATGGCAGCCATGGAGACAGAAGGAGGAGACAGGTCTGCATTTTGCTTTGGGACCTGCAGACACGGGGATGGACCCAGTGTGGAATGTAAGGCAGGGGAAAGCAAAGGAAGCGTCTAGGGTGTCTCCTGCGTTCGGGGCTCAGTAGGGCTCCTCTGATTGATTCACTTCCCAGGTCGCAGAGTTCAGGGTGTCCTCCGCCCAGGTAGACGCAGGGTCCTTGCTTACCCGACAATGCCTGTGCGGTACCTGGCTGCTGCAAGTGCCCAGCATCCCCCCTGGAGGCGTGACTCCAGCTGCCTTTCTGATCCAGGGGTTGGACAGTGCGATATCACCTATAGTCGAAGGAAGCAATTCACCTGGACTGAGGTGGCCTTGGGCAGCCCTGGCTGATGGGCCCAAGGAGTGGGATGTGGCCAGGGACAGAGAAACGAACATCGAGAGGAAGAGCATGAGGCTCACTGGTTGGTCCTCAGTGATGGCAACGACGGAACAGCAGCCAGGGTGCTAGTGACCGAGCACTTGCCCTGTACTGGCCTAAGAGCCATACGGGAGCTTCTCAGGTATCGACAGCCCCGAGCGGCAAAGTATGTGATTGCCACTTGTAGATGTGGAGACGTGCTCAGAGTGTTTGGCTCCAGGTCACCGAGCTACTGAGCAGCTGAGCTCTCCAACAGGCCCTTGCCTTCAGGGATTAAGTCTTAACCAGCGCCCAGCACTGTCCCTGGTGAACCATGCTGTCCCCTCACCAGCCATGTGCCCCAGCAAGTGACTGCTCCGTGCCGTCCATGACTAGGCATGGGGCCTGAGAACCGACATCGCCGCCTGAGGTACTGTCTCTGTGCACAGGGAAGAGGACTGCAGGGAATTTTCTGAAAGATCTTCCCAAAGGCCCCTCCCTCCCTCCCTCTCCCTTCAGCCCCCTTTCTTTCCTTCCTTTCCAGGAGGGCTTGCTCCTGGGGCTCAGGCCCGGTGGGAGTTGCAAGGAGAGAGGAGACCTTTGGGCCCTGCCTTTTTGGGTGGCCACCAAAGGTGCCTGAGCCCTGCCCACCTCCTGCTCCGGCAATGGCAGGTCACACTGACGGAGTTCCACCTTTTCTGCCACTAGCTGGTTTCTGCCAAGGGAGAGTGGTGGGGAGGGGCAGTGAAGCTGTTTCATCCAGTTTGGACGAACCCAAAGGGCTCCCTTGGGGTCTGAGGATGAAAATTATACCAAGAGGTTATTGTGACAACTTTCCTTGAGCGGGGAGTGGGGGCAATCCCTGTTCTGATGTCCAGGAGAAGAGGGTGTGATGTGTCCTCAGTTCAGATGTCCTGGCCTGACTGGTGACCGTCTAGTCCTTGCGGCGACAGGACCTGGGAGTCTGGAGCTAAGCCGGTGTGGTGTGGTTTCCTCTCTGCTGCCTGCTCCGTGTCTCTGCTCCCCCACCCCCAAGGAGATTGCTTCTGCCTCATTCCAGTCGGGTGCCCACCCTGGCACCCCGCCTGGCCCACTGTAGACTCGCAGGAGGCGTCGGTTGGCAGGCTGAGTGATGGACTGGGTGAAGGAGTGAGTGAATGAACGGGTGGACCAGTGAATGGGTGAATTGCCCCCGGTCTTCAGTGCTTTTCTGTTGCTCTAGACGGGTGCTGTCCAAGCCAGCAGCCACTCACCACCTGTGGCCATGGAGCCCTTGAGACGCAGCCAGTCTGCGCCGAGATGCGCCATGGTGTATAATACACACTGGATTTCGAAGACTCAGTATGGAAAAAAAAGTAAAACGTCTCATTAGCAATTTTTTATACTGAGTACGTGTTCCAATGATAATATTTTGAATGTCTTGAGTTCATTATGTTATTAAAATTAATTTCACGTATTTCTTTTTCCTCTTTTTACCGGGATTACCAGTTAGTTTTAAATGGCCTGTGTGGCTGCATCAGGTCCCTGTCAGACAGCACTGGCTTTGTCCGAGGGGTTTGTCTTTGAAAGGCTGAGCACCCTGGCTGGGAATCCTGACTCTCCCCTCACTGTGCCACCAAAGACAGGGCTCCGAGCCTCAGTTCCCTCACCTGTGAAATGGGTGGGGTGAATCCAACCTCACAGGCTAGTGTCGTAATTACACGGGAGAGGACTGAAGTGCCCCTGTGTGTGTGTGTGTGCATGGGGGCACACCCAGGATGCCCCCTCTCTCAGTGAGGCTGTTGGCCAGGCCATGACTGAGCCCTGCTCCTGGAACATTGAATACAGGCTGTTTTGAGTTGGAGAAGAGTAAATAAAAGTAAAAAGTCACAGTGCCCGAGGAAGCAGATATGTCAGAAGGACAGCTTCCTCTCAGAGGAGGAGCCAGTCTCAGGGCGGGGAGCACAGGAAGCAGGGGCAGCAGAGGTGGCTAGGGGTGTGCCCCACCCTGATCCCTGGGGTGCTCCCCTCCCCCAGGCGGTCACGGCCTGTGACCTCTGTGGTACCAGGGTGGGTGCTGGGTGCCCTTCCGCAGCCCCTGTGTTCAGAAAGAGCCCAGTTGTGTGTAGGTGGGAGGGGCTGAGTGCTCGCCTCCATCTCTGGGCTTCAGTGTCCCAGCCCTTAAAGGGGCAGCTTCAGGAGAAGGTTTTGGAGCCCCTTTGCCTTTTGAGGCTTGGGAAGCTACCAGGATTCTCATAGTGCTCAATGGCTTCCCGCCCATTTCCTGGGTGGTTCTCCCAATCCAGCAAGCATTAGCCCATTTCACAGGGAAGAAAACAGAGGCCGGGAAGGGAAGCAGCCTGCTAAAGCCACACAGCTAAGAAGCGTTGATAACCAGGACTTGAACCTGGGTCTGCACTGGGTGCCTGGACTTCTGACAAGTTCCGCAGTAGGTCAGACCAAGATGGACCGGAAGGGAGGCTTGTTGCTGCTTATCTTTTTAAAATACCTTAGTTTACTGCATCATGGTGTGTGTACATGTCCATCTGTCCCTCTGTCTCCAGTCTGCATCATGGCCTGGTTCCTACGCCTGCTTGGCTAAGCCCTGGCACCTCCTAAGCAAGGAGCGAATGGCCCACTGTTCCTCGATGTCCTCATCTATCAGAGCAGAGCCTCTCTCGCCAAGTGAGGGGAGGGTGGAGAGAGGGTGGCCTGTGCACAACATTGGTCAGAACATCAGTTGCTTGGCAGCCCCCAGTTTTCCACCCAGTGCGTTCTCTTGAAGCATTGGGAACGGACCCTAAGTGATTGAGAGCAAGTGAAGGCACATTGCTGGACCTGCACCTTGGCCTGAGCTCAAGGTCAGTGTGGCCAGCGGGTGGGGGCTGGTGCACTCCAGACACTCAAGGATGTGCAGGATGAGGGGCAGCCCCGGGCCCGGATCTCCAGTTCCCCGGGGCAGTGGCTTCTTATTCTGGGCGTGGTGGTGGGAAGTGTGCTTGCTCAACCTGCTGTGTGGAGCAGGGTGTCTGTCTGTGGGGAGGCCCGGGGAAGCCCAAATGAAGGTCCGAGCCACGCCTTGTACCCGGCACTGAGGGCCTGACCTCGAGCCTCTGCCCCTTCAGTTCCCCGAGGCTCCACTGTGCCAGGTTCTGAGTCCTGGGTGGAGGGGAGCACAGACCACCAGCTTCTGGGGCAGCGCCTCTGCTCACTAATTCACTTACAGACACTTGCCGAGGTCTGCTGTGTGTGCCAGGCAGTATCCTAGGCACTGGCCACTAAGGCATGGGTGAGCAAAAGGGACACGGTCCCTGTCCTCTTGGAGGGGAACCCCATAAAGACACATTATGAAATATGCTTTAAAGGAGAGGCTGGGCGGTGGTGGAGAGACACGTGGAGACCTGACTCCCGGGTTGATGAGGAGGGTCTGGAAATGATGTGATACCAACCGATGCCTGAAGGCTAGGCTAGGCAGAATGGGGGCAGTAAGCGTCAGAGCGCTCAGCGCAGCCTACACATAATGGTAAAAATCGGGAAATAATGACCTACATGTCTCCTCAACAGGAAGTGGATGAATGAAATGTTTTCACAAAACCTGCAAATATACATGTTTTTTTTTCAAATTTTTGTTCTCTTTAAGCTTGAACTATTTCATTTTTAAAAAACCTGATGCTGGAAGTGTGTCTCAGGCAGCAAGAAGGGCATGTGCAAAGGCCCTGCGGCAGGAAGCAACTTTTCCATTAAGGAAGTGAGTGAAGGCCTGGCTTTTGCTCTGGAGGCCACCCTACTTCGGGCATCTCTCTGTTTGAAAGTCTGCTGTCAGCCGCCTCTGAGACTATGGGAAAGGCCCTTTACTGAGTCTTGGGAAGGCCTTCTAGGGGTCCTGGGTGTCAGCTGGAAGACGGTGTGATTGATGGCTGGGGAAGCTGAACCACTGGGGCAGTGCCTGCCTCGGCCAGATCTGTGGGAGGGGGAAGCCTCGCGAGTCAGCCCTCTTTGGCCCGAAGCAGCAGAGCCTGGTTGAGCTTCTGCCAAGGACCCGTGGTAATTCCTCTCCTCTTTTGTGGAGGAATTTGCCTGCTAAACAGGCTGTCCTTGGGCGGTGAGTCACTGTTTCCCCCATCCGTTAATCACAGACACCTCCGAGTGGGTCTGCTCAGCCTCAGCGGCACACTCCGATGAGCTTCGATGCCCAGACCCGCCAGCCAGCACATGTTCCAGCTTTGAGTGGTGTGCAGCTCCTTCAGGACGCCCTGAAACTCAGTCAGGGGCTTGTGAACCCAATGGAGGCCCAAAGAGGGGCGGTGTCCAATTGGAGGTCACCAAGAAAGGGAAGGAAGTGAGGGGCCCGGCTCCCATTTGCAGTCTGCAACACTTGCTCTTGGCCCTGAACATGGGTCTTGGTGTCCCTAGCCAAGCTTGGTCCTGCTGACCTCTCCTGAGGAAGGATGCTTAGTGTCTGACTCTGGCCCCCGAGCTGGTGGGTGGGGTGGGAATGTGGGTGTGAGATTCTGGCCGGGGCCGCTGCCCCTGCAGGTGCGTCCTGCAGGCCCTCTGCTAGGGAGCGCTTCCTGCCCGCTCTGTGTGACTCGCCGGCTACAGTATCCCCTAGCATCTGTGGACGCAGAGCAGTGTGTAGGGCCTACTGAACCCTTTTTCATGCAGGTCTGTGATTGGTCATGTGACTAGGTACTGGGGATTGCGTGAGAATGTGCTGTGTGACTCACTCGCCTCTGTGCCCCCAGCTGAGGACACAGTTCAGTGAGGGACAGGCCTGGGTGATCACCAGGGCCCCTCCCAGCTCTGACAGCTGTTAGTTCTGAGCCCGATGGAGAAGAGAGGATAATTACACCCCCTCTCACCGTGCTGTCTTCACTGTGCCCGGTGCTTTCCATGCCTTAGCTCATGGTTCCTGTGTCACACAGCTAGGCAGTGACAGCTGGGATTTGAACCCGGGCAGTCTGTCCCTGGAACATGTGGCCTTGATCACCACTGTGGTAGGCTGAATAATGCCTCCCCCCACCCCAAAGATGCCGACATTCCAATCCCTACAACTTGGGAATGTGTTGCCTACATGGTAAAGGGGCTTTTCAGATAATGGTTCAGTTGAGGATCTGGAGATGGGGAGGTTACGGCGGATCATCCAGGTGGGCCCAGCGTGACACCGGGTCCTTACAAGGGGAGGGCAGAGGGAGATGGGGCTACAGACAAGGAGGTTGGAGTGAGGCAGCTGGAGAAAGACTCGGTCAGTCATTGCTGGCTTTGAAGATGGAGGGAAGGCATCACTAGCCAAGAAATGCCGCCCCCTCTGGGAGCTAGAAAGGGTACAGATTCTTCCCTGGAGGCTCCAGAAGGAACCAGCCCTGCGCACACCTTGATTATAACGCAGTGAGTGAGTCTGATTCCAGACTTCTTATTTTCCAGGACGTTAAGGTAACAAATTCATGCTAGTTGAAGCCATTAAATTTGTGGTAATTTGTTACAGCATCAGTAGGAAACCAACACAGCTGTGTCCTAGTCACTCATTTCCTTGCAGCCGGCTTTCTATCTGAATTCAAATTTGATTCTGTATTCCTAGCAGTGGAGATCTCATCTGCCCAATGGAGCCCTCCTTGGCCATTCATTCTACGATTAAGGAAGTGTCTCAGAGCAAGATTTTGTCAGCCTGACTGCCTTGCTCCTGTCACTGTGCTGTGTAATGGGAACTAGGAGGGGGAGGTACGGAAGGGAGAAAGGTCATGGGGGGGCTGGAACCCCAGCATAGACCCTGCTTCTGTAAGTCCCCAGCTGGATACTCCACTTCTCCAGTGACCATCTTTGGTCCCCTGTGGATGATCACCCGGGCGGGGTCTGTACTATATGCCCAGCACATCACTGTGGGCCGAACAAGCACAGTCAGGGTCAAGGGTGAGGTAGCAGGTGGTGGGCTGCCTGCTGGGGCCTTGCAGGGAGGTGCCCTGGTTCAGCTCAGGTAGCAGGACTGTGCTCAGTGGTGGAAGTGGCCCAAGGGCTTGACTGGGTCAGGAATTTAAACAGCCCAAAGGAAAACAGTTCTTCCCATGGAGATATGAGATCAAGCTGGCCCTTAAGGACAAAGTGCCAGCTCTGTAGAACCCAAGGCGAGGCCCTCTGGTGCCGTCCAGGGACACAAAACACAGGGTTCTTTTAGCTTCCCCAGAATATGGCCTAACTGCTCGTGGGTCCATCCCAAGGGCCCTTGGGACCTGAGAACTCATCAGCCCAGCTTCTCACCTGGGGAAACTGAGGCCCAGAGAGGAGAAGGGACTCCCAGAGTCACACAGGAAGTTAGTTAATGGGTTCCTTACTGGAGATTCTAAGCTCAGAACTGATAGGGGTTTTTTCTAGGGTCACATTAAGACAGGGAATTCATTCATTCATTCATTCAACAGCACTTTATTGCACACCTGCTTAGTGCCAGGCACTGGTACTGTCATGATTCTAGCTTTCAAGGAGTAACCTTCTAAGGGGTGGAGAGAGGTGGGATGATAGATAATACAGAAGCAAAAAGATTAATGAGTAAAGTAATTTCAGCCCTCACAGTTTGCACGGGGAATAACACGGTGTGGTGACGGGGCATGACCACCCAGACGGGGTAGTCAGTGAGGCCTTGCTACAGAGGCGACTTCTCGGCTGGAAACCAGGGGAGGAGTCGTGGGAAGGGTTTCAGGCAGAAGAAACAGCCAGTTCACAGGCTCAGAGCCGGGGAGGCCTGGTGCATTTGAGGTCGGGGAGGCAGGCAGGTGGGCTGCAGCCTGCAGGGCCTTGTAGGTCACGGCAAAGAGCTGAGGTTCTATCCCAAAGGCTGTGGGGAGCCGTTGGAGAGACTGGAAGTGGTTTGCTTTGACGGAACGCCACAGGCGGTGATGGCTGGTGTGTTGCACGGAACCAGATGGAGGCAGGGAGCCTGTCAGACGGCTGCTGTGGTCATCCTGTGACAAGCAATGGTGGCCTGAACCAGGACAGTGGCTGTGGTGGGGAAGGGAGATGGCAGAGTCCATATGTCATTTGGAAGTAGAACCCACAAGGCCCGATGGATGGTTGTAGGTGGAAGACTGTACTAGTTAGCTGTTGCTGTGTAACAAGTTACTCAACACCTAGCAGCTTAGAGCAATAATAAGCATTTGTTATCTCATGGTTTGCATGGGCCAGGAATCCGGGAGTGGCCCAGATGGGTGGTTCTGGCTCAGTGTCCCTCATGAGGTTGCTGTCAAGGTGTTGGCTGCCGCCGCCATTACCTGAAGGCCGGCCCGAGTGGGGCTGAAGGATCCATGTCCGAAGCGGCTCCCTCCCTTGACAGACAAGTTACTGCTGGCTGATTGCAGCAGGTCTCAGCCCCTCCCCCACCGGGCCTCTCTGTGGGGCTACTTGCGTGTCTGCACAAGATGGCACCGGGCTTCCTTCAGGGCGAGGGATCCACGGGAGAGCAGGGCAGAAGCCACTGTGACATTCGCAGCCTCGCCCAGGAGGCATACTTCCTCATTTCCACACACCATGGTGGGTACACAGGGTCAGCGTGGGAGGGGACTCGACACACGCTGTGACAGCCAGGATGCTAGAGTCCCTGGAGCCACCTTGCAGGCTGTTTACCACAGAGGCCCCGGGGAGGGTGGAATCAGGGTGACACCCCAGTTTTGGGCCTGAGAAGTGGCCTTTACTGAGAGGGGAGGAGCATGTTTTGGGTGAAGTAGGTGGGAATCAAGAACTCTCTCTTGCACCCCAGCTTGGGAGACTTCACCTCTGTGTTGGAGTCTCTTCTCTCTGTAGGTGCCTCTGTGTTGTGCTGGTTTGGGGTCTCCGTGGCTTCAGACTTTGCGGGAACTTTGTTAGGGCACAGTTCTCATCAGTCCCTTGAGCCAACTCCATGTCAGGTTCACGGATCGAGAGCTAAGAACCATGTATCCTGCCCTGACCAGTGTGGCTCGGTTGGTTGGGCGTCGTCCCACAAAGCAAAAGGTCACTGGTTGATCGCCGGTCAGGGCACATGCCTGGGTTGCGGGTTTGGTCCCCGGTCGGGGCTCATACGAGAAGCAAATGATTGATGTTTCTCTCCTTCTCTTTCTCCCCACTCCCTCACCCCCAAAAGAACCAGGTATTCTTAGGTTCAAATCCCAGCTTAGCCACTTAGTGGCTGTGTGACCCTGTGCCAGACACTTGGCCTCTCTGGCCTTGTTGCCTCATCTGCAAAATAAACCCACGTGGCTGTTGTGGCATGAGACTCAAAGTTGATGGCACCGAAGCACTTGGGCCCGGGCGTGGCTCTCCCTGACCTGTCTGCGCCTCAGGTCTCCGAGTTTTTCTGTGAGCAGTTATGTCGCCATCAGAACATTCCAGGTCACTGGGTGGGTTCGACTGGGAAGGGTTTCAAAAGAGTCTGTTCAGCTTCTTTTAAGTAGGTGATGCAAAAATTCTGGGGACAGCAGAAGTAATTATTACTCACAGGGCAATGCAAATATTTTTATGAATATCCTATGAAAAATTGGGGCATTTTTTCACGAGCAAATAGTCCTGTTTATTTCTCCAACAAAATAGCCACAGTTGTGCTGTGAGGCCAAGTTACAACTGCCAGTGGCTTTTCTCAGGGGTCGGCTCACCGCCCCCTCCCCCTCCCCCCTCCCTCTTCTTTTTTAACCCAGAGAAAACATTGCAGAGACAAAAGTGGCCAAATTTGGGCTTTGCTGAGAGGAGGGGATTTCTTTTTCAGTGAAAAGTTAACTTTTGTGGCCAGACTTTCTCAACTGTGAAAACCGGTATAGGCAAAGTGTAAGAAGCCCAAAAATACATTTGAAAAATGATTTTCCTTGGAAAGGACATTTTTAAGAAGGTCGTTAGTGTTTGCAAGAGGAGAACAGGGGTCTGCTTTCTTGTGAAGGAAATGTTCTCGACACTCCCAAGGAGACACAGGGGAATATAGGTAAGGAGGAGCCACGGGAGTGGGGTGGAGGGTGGCCGGGGAGCCAGACTGGGGGTGGGAGGGCTTACAAGCATGTTAGCGTAGTTCCCGCCCAGCACCTGGCGCAGCGCTAGGACTCAGGTGCCCTCTGTATCTGACCATTTTACAAAGCTAGGTCGTTATGGCTCAGAGAGGCTGGGGACGTGTCCTGTGGTCACTCAGCTCGTGGACAGAGGCGTCAGAAGTCCAGCCCTGCCCGCCTGATGAGAGCTGTTTCCACACTGCCCTAGGAGAAGGGGCCCTTGGTGCAGGGCCTGGATAACCGCCACATGAGGTGGGAGACATCCGAGGGGAAGCGCTGGGGAGGCTGTGTGCTTCCCCGGGAAGGCGGCTCTGTTCCCATTTTCAGGAAGAAACGCAGAGACTCAGGAAAGACTATGGGGTGTGATGTGGGTTTTTTCGTTTTAAATTTTCTTTTGGAAACCACCTTTCCCTTCTGGTCCTTCCTCTCCATCCACTTATACATCTATTTATCAACCATGTATTGAGCATTCACTACGAGCCAAGTGCTGTTCTGGGTCCTCGGGAGACAGCAGGGAAGAAAAAACAAAGAGGCCTGCCCTGGGGAAGCCTGCCCTCTGATGGGAGGAGGGGCAGGGGCCCGCAGTGGGCAGTAAACAGCATCCACCGGCCACGCAGAGTGTGACAAGGTGGCAGGTGCGACAGAAGTTAAGCATGAAAGTAGAAGAGAGGCGGAGGGTCGGAGAGGCGGGCAGTGGGCGGACGCCGGTTGCAGCGTTAAGAACTGCGGTCAGCAGGTGTGAGTTGGAAGGGGCAGAAATATTTGGAACTAGGCAGAGGGGGTGGTAGCATGTTGCGAATGTACTAAGTGCCAATAAATTGTTCACTTTAAAGTGGTTGATTTAGCCCAGGCTGATGTAGCTCAGTGGATTGAGCGTGGGCTGTGAACCAAAGGGTCGCCAGTTCAATTCCCAGTCAGGGCACATGCCTGGGTTGTGGGCCAGGTCCCCAGTGGGGGCCATGTGAGAAGCAACCACACATTGATGTTTCTCTCCCTCCCTTTCTCCTTCCCTTTCCCTCTCTCTAAAAAAATAAAATAAATAAAACTTTAAAAAATAAAATAAAGTGGTTGATTTTGTGTTATATGAATTTTACTTCAACGAATGACTTCTTAAACTAAAAAAGGCGGTCAGGGTCACGTCATAGAAACAGTGGTAAAATCCGATGGTGTTAGCTCTGAGGAGGTTTTCTCGTGACGAGAAAGAAGAGGGTTCCAGGCAGTGAGAACAGATAAACTCAGGCAAGCTGTGACTCCCGTGAGGAAGTCCCTGGGGCCAATAGCCTGCTGCCTGTTTTTGTGATAAAGTTTTATTTGAATATAGCCACCTTTGTTTGTTTACATATTGTCTGTGACCCAGGGACTTCATCTGGCCCTTCACAGAAAAAGTTGCCAACTCCTGAGCTGGAGCAAAGGTCCTCAGTGGGGAAGGTAACCGGGGTGTTTGGGGGACACAGGAGGAGA
>PVKM010034270.1:0-15630 GCA_004027735.1 Carollia perspicillata
CCAGACTGGCAGGTTTCAGGAAAGGTTTGTGGACCTGAAGCAGTTTCCTTTCCTTAAAATCTGGCTTCCCTTACCCAGTCCTCTGTCTAGGCAGCCTTAAAGATCATCTTTCTGAAAGACAGGTTTAATCAGGTCATTGTCCTCCTTTAGGTCCTTTGAAGGATCCCACATCCTCAGGACCAGTTTCCACTCCTTAACAGGCTAACAGTCAAGCCTCCTTATCAGCAGGTATTTATCACCTGCTATGGGCTCAGCCCTCAGACAGGGACTGATGGGACTTAAAAGACACTAGAATATGATCTCTGACCTCAACAAGGGGAGATGAAGTGCCAGGAACCACGGTGAACACTAGAAGGATTAAGGGCAAAAGTGAATGAAATTGGCTACAGGTACAGGCAGAATGAGAAACGAGAGCAGTGTCCCCAGAGTGCAGAGGAGACAGGCAGGGCAGGTGGCAGGATGTGGGGGAAGGGGCAGGAGAAGGAAGGAGAGGGGATTGTAGTTTCCTGCTGCCTCACCTACTCATCTGGCTTCTCCAGGTACTTAATGAGGATTGGCCTGTTGCCTGCCTTTTCATTGGGCTCAGGGGACACCCAAAGGATACTGCCTGCGAGAATAAAATGTGTTCCCTGTGTTTTGTCATTTGAACTGATATCTTAGAAACATAACCAGATGATGAAGTTCATTGTTTTCATCCCTGTGTCAAAATCACCTCTGGGCTACATGTCAAGGTGCCACGAATTAGTGGTTATTTGTTAGCCCCTCCATTCAATTCCCATCTAGTGCAGTCCTACTTGGATACAAGTCTCTGAGCTTATACCATCCTGATTCCTCATATTCTGTGCTTTGCAGAATTCTTTTGTCTACATTAGCTTAGTCAATTCCCCAATAATCTTTTCAATTTGAAGGGATGTGTATTATTCATTCTCAATTTCCGTTCATAAGTGGAGGCCTAAAAGGGCTAATTTACTCAGGGCCATACAGCTCGTAAGTGACAAAGTTAGAGGTCCGACTTTTTCCGGTACACGTTGTCAATGACTTCTTGCATCACACTGTAACTTAAGGGGTTAAAAGCTTTATTTTAAGTGGATGTGTTGGACATGTGAAGGTTGTTGAGGAGGTACAGATGAGTACCTGGTCCTGGGCCAAGAACTGTAACTTTTCTTTTTAGTTGCCAAAGTGGCCAAAGCCTTCAGCTACTGTCCAGGATAAATCTTAACAGTTAGAGTAAAATTTAAATGATATCCCAAACTTGTGACGGAAAGGTTGGCCCAGCCATCCTTTCTTCATCCTGCCTGCAGCAGCAGGATGGAGCAGAGGAGGCAGCAAATAGTTTGTGAGTATCGGCAGCAAAGGTGAGCCAGGGTGCTGGATCAGTTCAAAGAGCTGCCCACTGAGGCTGTGCGAAAGGGAGGTTCAAGGCTTCGATAAATACATTGAATGGTTATACAATGCAGGATGTCGTATAACCAAATGATAACTTCTGACGTTTTATTCCTGGGAGTACAGAAGCCTTTGTAAAATACTGTTTTTCAAATACAACATTTCCAAGAGAGTATTTCATTTCCTCCTTTATAGAGAAGGAAATTCACAGTCACTGTTCCCCAAGCAATTAAAGAAGGCTGGGAAGTAAAGATGCGACATCACTGGCACCCAGAGCACTCACCTTCCTCTGGGCTACCAGTGTGACCGCTGCTCATGGCCCACATTAACTGTGCCCCGTCTTTGTACCTGCTGCATGTCTGGGGGGACAGGCGCAGCCAAGTGGGTCTTCCTTCGTCAGAATTGACCTTGCATTGATAAAATCCTTTGAAAGTCTGAAACATCTATCTCTAGTTTCTTGGCTAGAGTTCTAAAAAGCATTGAGGAATAAGAAATACGTGTTTACACAGTGAAAAGGCTGGATTTTTATATAAGATACCCTAACATTGGAAATAATGATGCAGTGGGAATGAAAGGAGCTTTTCTTATTTACCAAGTTAGAGTATAAGTAAAGTACCAAAATCACTGACTGTCATGTTTATTCTTTAAAAAAAATTAATGGCTTTATTTTTCAGTAATAGGGAAAGATAGAAAGAAGTATGTGTTATCACAGGACAAGGAGAATCGTTACTGGGAGCTGGCAGCAGCCACTTCTGTTCCCCAGGAACCACTAGGGCACATAAGACCCATGGTTTTCGGGGTCCAGGAGTCAGTGTCATCTCTGGTACACCCACCACCTCTTTCTTTAGTTTTTTGTGGTTGGAATCACCTTGATTTCTAAGGCATAAGTTTGTTCCTTTAATAGAAAAAAATCTATAATTACTATAAACAATAATAGTGGATAAGAAATCTGGTGGCGTGTAAAATAATTCAACATGAAATCTAGATTTGGATACATCTAGCGATATCTGGGACTTATTTCCTAGAAAGAGCACTTATTTCCTAGAATCTGGCTTTTCCAGCCCCCTGGTGCCCTCCCACTGACAGCAAGGGGACCACTCGCATTATCACTGTGCCACTTCCTGGTGGGAGCGGTAAGTGGCTATTTGGCTTGTTTGAGGCCCCCGCCTTCCTGCACAGGTTTCCCTTTGAAGAAAGGGTTGAGGTGTGCCAACAACAACAAAAGTTTATAAACCTCATCTCGACTGTCACCAAAGCCTCATTGCCTCTAAAATCCCTTTTAAGGGGTTTTTTCTGCTGCCCAAGCATATGCATGGTCTGAGTCCTTTCAGTGGCTTTGAGCGAAGGATTTCTTTGGGGACAAGAGCATAAGAGCATCAGCAACACTGGATGCTCCAAAATAACGCTGCCTCAAACTGCAGGCTGCACAAGTTCAGCAGATGCACACATTTTGGGGAGAGCTGTATATGGGATTTGTAATTTTCATGAAAACAATGTGGGCACAGGTACATTGAAAGATCTCATACAGAGCTCTCAATGACAAATGAGACTCTAAGTTTCCCCCCTAACATCTGACTCAGCCTAGAAGGTGTGTGCACTAGCTGGGCACAGTGTGGAAACCAGCCTTGGTAACCTGGCAGCCTGAGATTTTTCTGGAGCAAGGAGTGCATGGCAAGTTGGGAGATGAGGCAATTCTGGTTAAGATTCACTTGATGGAGAAGAAAAAAGGGCAGGAAGGGAGGTTCTGACAGGGCTAGGGAGTGCCTGCTGGGCCTCCGTTTTCCTCAGAAACCGGTTTTCTAGACTACAGACAGCATCACAGCAAAGTGAGCAGAGTCCCTTCAACACACATTTCCCACATACCTTTGTCACTGCCTCCTGTGCCAGCCAGGACATTCTGAGGGACACACACCCAGTTCTCCTGACACCTCGTACAGCACGCTGGTGGCTTCGTTCTAACCCTTGTCACTCCTCCTGGCCCTCCCTGTTCCCACCTTCTCCACCAAGAAAATTGAGAAGGTATATACAATAAAAAGCTTCATTTACTATGCCTGTGTAGAAACTCTTCAAAACACAAGTTAAATTTTCTTGTTAGAAAAAATATTAAGATGCCGTTAGCCAAAATATATTTTCTAAAAGCCAGGCATTTCCTGGAGAAAGCTAGGTATAAAGTATTATACGTGCGATATCCAGCCTTCCTACAGGAACTCTGATAGCAGCTGTGTCGGTCCGGTCTGCCACCTCATGTTTCATCCGCAGCCACTCAGCCCGTGGCGGCCCCAGGCTCTCCACAGTTCCCAGCTGCAGCAGTTAGTTGTTGGTCTGACTCTATAGTAGAGAAATGTGGCTGACTGCCTTTTGTTTTTTAAATTAATAGACAGTGAGTTTTCAAACATGTTATTACAAATGTAAGTGATTTTTAAATGTTTTTATATAACTTGTTTGAGCTCATTATTTCTCGGTTCGTTCAAGGAATATTTTAAATCTATTGCATTCCCTCTGGAGTCATGGATCAGGTTTTTCTGGTTACCATTATAGGTCTTGGCTCCTATTATGCAGGAGGGTGTGCTTTTTTTTTTTTTCAACTAAACAAATACCTTTGTCCCCAGACCTTGGGACACAGAGAGGAATGAGACCACAAACTGCCCTCAGCGAGCCCCAAGTCAGGTAGATAAGACAGACTCAAAGACAGCAGTTTTAACACAGGGTAGCAAGTGCAGACATGTACAGAAGAGGGGAATTAATTCAGGTCACTGAGCATCAAGAAGATGCGCTCTTTGGGGTCACATTTGAAGGGTAATAGCTGAGAACAGGGAACAGAGAGGGGGGCATTTCGGGCAGGAGAAGAGGCCGGGCTAAGATGCAGAGAGGTGGAACTATATGTAGTTTGTATTATTCCAGTATTGAGTTCAAGGGCTAGGACAGGGTAGCAGCTGCAGTGAGCTGAGCCCTGGCCATCATGAGACGTATGAGCCTTTGGAAGCAACAGAGACTGAATTTAGATTGTAGGTGGACAGCAGCAACGTGGGAAACAGGACCCAGAAGGACTGCAGGGAGGAAATAAGCTGATATACTGAGAACTGAAAGTGTGAATTAGGGGTGGAGAAAGAGGTGGGTTCAGAAGAAAGGTCAAGAAATACGGCAGACAGGCCTAAGAGTTTTATTTTCTGTAAGGAGGACAGAGAGGATGTCAAAAGCCATGTGCAGATGACCAGGTAAGTGGCAGTGCCACAGATCTTGGTACAGAATTCAGCAGTGAACGTTGGATTTTGGGTATGGAGGTAATGGGTTCTGGTTTGGCACAAATCAAGGTGGAGGCACATCCATATGGAGATGGGTTTATTTGCTCAACAAACACCTGTGGTATGGTCATTCTATGCCTGGCATTTTATTAAATACTGAAGGTGCCCTGCGAGATCATCTAAACTACATGAGTTCTAGTCTCCAGGAAGCCCCAGGGCAGAGATCCCCAGGGTGTGGTTGGCCCTGTGGAGCAGGCACTTGGAGGACAAGGTCACAGATGATGTCCATGGGAGGAGATGAAGAGGTGCAGAAAAGAACTGAGGGCAGGAGCCTGGATAACTTTGATCTGTGGAGAGTGGCTGGAAGGCGTAAATGCAGGAAGGAAACAGGAAGTCAAAGATAAAGAGATCCTTCACAGTTAGATAAGCTATGCAAGGAGCATTTCAAGGAAGGAGTGTCACCTCAACATCATATAAATCAGTGTGATCGAACAAGACAAAGACACGAAGGTGTCCATTTGTTTTGGCAATTGAGTGTCCCTGAGAGAATTCCTTAACTTATTAGTAAGGATGGATTTGTGCCTTATCTTAGGCATTGAGGAAATACACCCCTCCCCTGGGAGCATTCAAAAGGCACCTAGGGGAAAGGTGGAGCCAGACGAGTTGATAGACAGTCCTGGTGCAATGCACTACATCTGTGCAACGTTAGATTAGACCTGGAGAAGTCTGTCCTGTGGACTGGAGATGGCTTCAAGGAGAAGGTGATCATTTGAAATTGAGACTGGTTCCCAACCCTTGCTAAATGGTAGAATTATTTTGGCTGCAGGTCAAAAGTACTGATGCCTGTGCCTAATCCAAGACCAGCTAAATCAGAATCTCTAGGGTTTTAACCCATGAGTCAGTATTTGATCCCTCCAGGTAATGTAGAAACCCCTATGAGGCTTGATACTTTACATTGTGCTTTCACCTTCATTGTTTTATTTGAGACTCAGCTATCACTCCATTTTATCAATGGACAAACTGAAACTCAGAATTGGAGCTTCATCCAAGGTCCGGAGCTATTCAAGGTCTTTAGCTGTCGAGACTCTCTATCCAGTTCTGTGTTCTTGTAGTGGTTCCCAAACTTTGCTGTGAATCACAATCCCCTAGAGAGCTTTTAACAATCTGTATTCCCAGATCACACCCCAAACCTAATACATCTGACTGTGGGGTGGGGTGGGAACCAGACATCGATACCTTTTAAAGACCACAAGTGAGTCCAACATGCAGTCAAGTTTAGACCACTGTGTTATGCATTACTCAAGCAACATGTGGGGTTGGTGTAGTTTAAAGTGCATGCGCTTGCTGACTAGGAGATTATGCTTGGCTCTCTTTTCTAATCCTAATAGTTTATCTGTTCAAATAAATCTCTTAATTAGGAGTTTTCTTAGTAATTAACTTGTCGATAACAGTAGCCACAAAAAAATTCAAAAACCGGTATTGTGAACCAAAGAACATACCTGAACCTGCTGTACCTTTGACCCTTCTAGAGTCAATGCAGTCTCACTCTCAAAGGTTATCAGTTAAGTGAGCCATTAGCCAGCAAACACGATGGGCAACCTGCTTGCTAATTAACCGACAAGCAACTAATATTTGACATCACACACTTGAACCAAATACATACAAATCTCAGTTCCTTTCTGGTTAGGGACAGATTCCTCTGCAAAGCGGTATAAGCAAAGAAATGGCCATTGTTGAATCTATGCAGCTGAGAAAACTGTTTTGTTCCCTGTCAGGGTCCTCTGACCCCTCCTCTAGTGTCTTCTCTGAAAACGGTCCTGCTCCTTCACACACTGTACTTGAATTCGTGAAGGCTTGGGAACTTAATTCTCTAATACTGAGAACAAGGAGTTCAGAAACTAATTTTCTGGAAGTCCTTGTAAGAAACAAGGACAGGAATTTAAAAACCATCTTTGAGGAGAAAGTGTTCCCTATCAAAGTATTTCTAAAGCCCTGGTTTTTCTTTGATAGAAATCGTAGAGTCAGTACAGCCCTCTTTCCCTGTAATTCTTTCAGGAGGAAGCAGTTTTCAATTATAAAATGCTCAGAGAATGCTACTTTATAACCATGGTCTACATTGCCCCAAATGGAAACGACAGAGTGTTTTCATATTTTTACAGTCACACAAACTGTGTGTGCATTTACATCTTTCTGAGTGGAAAGAGTCGTGAGATGTTCAAGGAAAGTGGGCCCAGTGTTCCATTTCTCCCAGACAAAGCTCTCCCTCTGGGCTGCTTGGCACCCCAGCTGCAATGCAACTTCAAGTGAGAGGACCAACCTGCAGTGTTTCAAAATACACAGCCAGAGAGGAAAAACACCTAGAATATTTCACATAACTTTAGTGAGATGTGTCTCTGCTACATCCAAGTGAAGAATGAAACTTTCCCTCTTGTATTCCAAGCAGTTGAGATGATGGCTTGGGGAATACCTTCAGAGGGGTGTCATGCACTGCTAATTGCTAGAATAAATATCTGCATATATGAATATGTTCAAAGGGGAGTCATAAACATTTCTCTTTGGCTTTAAGTCTCAAATAGAGGGGGATAGCAGTACCACCAGCTATGGAAACAAATCTGAAAATCAAACGGCCCAATTAAAACTCATATTTTTTTAAAAGCCATTAAGGTATACCTAAATGAAATGAATTTTAAAGTACTAAAGTTTTCTGTTAAGGACCCCAAATGACAGGTAATTCCAGGGAAATTCTATTACTTAAAATCCCATTACTATCCTGTGAAATGACTGCCATTATGTTTGCAGGTAAAGTGCCCGTTTGCAATACCTGTGTAAGACATAGATGAGCATGAGATGCAGTTGGCCATCTGTTAAGGGTAGGCTACTATTTCTGCTCCCTGAGAAATCTGGGGGCCTGCAAATGTAAGCACCAGCTACAACATAAATTTGTCTATGGCTCAATTAAAAATAATGTACATGGGGAAGTTACCATAATTAAATATTAAAGTTGCTGGGGTTGTATTGAATTCCTCCCTTTCTGAGAGCTGTTGAAGGAAGATATGTTCAGATGAAGCAATTGAGTTCTGTTAGAATTATGTTACATCATAGCATCACAATTTTAAGGCACTTAAAAATGGCTACAATGGCAAGGCTGGTTTGACTGACATGTGTAAGGGGAATCAGCCCTGGGAGACAGGCGCTCTCCATGGATAGTTGCCCACCATTCAGTGAACACATGAGTGAATTAGTAAATGGTTGGGAGTTTGGATGCCAATATTCCCGTTGGTGATGAGGCAGAGTTTCCATTCATCCTCCACTTTCAGAGGGAGGTCAACCTGAGATGGCACTTTGCCAACTGCTAGGGGAAATGTTTGTACTCAATTCTCCCTTTAGGGTCTGAGCTGACTCCTATCATACCCTTCTATGCAGTTCATGCAAGAGCCTCTCTCTCTGCATGAAAGCTAAGATTATTCAGCCTATGGCTCAAAACATTATGATCCTTGGCACCAGCTGTTTGGGGACATGTTATAATGGGCCTGGGACAATAATCCTAAGAAACTGTTGTCTGACAGAGTTCCCCAATGAGACATGGATAGAATCTCAATCACCTAACTACATGTTAAAGAAAAATCCTGCTTGAATGCCTTATGTGTTTCAGGTCTCAGTGACCTGGCAGACCTCACTGGGAAGTCACAGTCAGGCACTGACTTGATGTGCTCCTGACAGCAGTTCGACAGCTCCTGGGGTGTTCAGGGCATAAATCCAGGTTTCTCCCACTGCTGGCTGCACCTCTGCTGTCTGGTCTTAGTTTGATCTTATTGTCTACTTTATTTCAATGTCCCTGTTGTCATCAGACAATGGGTCCTGCTGAGGGACTGGCCACAAGGCTGACCACAGCTCCCAGTGCATATCTCCTTGTGCAGTCAGGCTGACCGGCCTGTTTCCTGTCCTCTGTAGATATAGTCATATCAGATCAATCAACAACAACGGCAGTTATAACCTACAATGTACACCCCCCTCCACAGCCTCAGAGAACATCATCTTTTCTTTTCAAAAGTGGCTTAGTTTGAACACTTCATTGCAGAAACATATTTGTCTCCTAAATTGTTACTCATGCAAATTTCTTAAATGTTCCAAGGCCTTACCCTCAAAGGTAAAAGGAATGTTAATAAAAATGAATATCTATTGCATGCTTATTCTGTGCCAGTTTCTGTGCTAAGCACTTCCCAAGGATTGTGGGTAACTTCTCTGGAAAACCTTGAAGGCAGGTGTCCAATCACTTGGCTAGGTGAGTGTCAGACTCAGCCTGGGCAGTCTGACTCCAGAGCCCATGTTCTGACCACCACGCCTGCTGCCCAGCAGTGCTCACCTCAGAGGGGTTGCTACAGGGATAGGATGAGGTGACGTCTAGAAAGTGCTCAGCACCCTGACCAGAATAGTCATTCAACCTTGAGAGCTGCGACTATTTGGTAGGAGCTCAGTCACCTCAGAGTGTTCTGAAGGACGTGAAGAGGAGGGGCTCTGGGTGGGTGGCACCATCAGTAGAAGGCCCATGGTGCTCTGACATATGGGTGTAGGGGTGTGGCAAGGTCCTCAGGCATGCCAGCATGGTGCCGAAGCACAAACCCTGTGCTTATGTGCAGGCGACCCATCCCAAACTCTCCTCAGCCCTTCCAAGCATCAGTCTTTGCCTGCCTTCTTTTTTCAAAATGTAGTCAGAGATCCCCCACCCATATACCATGGCTAAGTGTTGGCTTAACCAACAGTTAGTTGGCATACTCTTTTACTCTTGGTTTAAAATTTTTATTTGCTGCTTGTTCTTATTTAGTACACCTGTGCTGGTCTGTTTCCTTTTTGAAAGTGGATAAATGATAAAAAATGTTGTTACGTGCGTGGGATCGGAGTTGGGAGCACAACTACAGTGGCGACACTGATGTGTTACAGTGGAGGCAGCCAGGCCTCTCCTCCTGGCCACACACTGAGCACTGACAGTTCTTAGGGTGCTGTGGCTGTCACCGTTGTTCTTTTCTTCCTGACCATGTTTGGTGCTCAGCTATAATCTCATATACTCTCTCACTCCTCCTTAGGCTCTCTCAGAGGCCACTTGGATATTTCCAGCATTAAAAGTGGGCAGTTTATGCTACATTTGATCTTAGCCAGAAGGACAAGAAGCGATGAAAGTGAACACTTAATGAATGTTAAACTAGATTTGAAACGTGTAGCGAATGGGAACAAGTGCCGTGCTTTGGAAGTTGAGTCATGGAGATTCTGTGCTGTGGCCATCAGAGCAAAGCAGAAAGGCCAGGTCATATTCCTGGATGGCCTGAGCCTCAGTTGTCTCAGCATTGTGTCTGTGACAGATTGGGGGCTCTGGGTGGCAGTGACTGTCTATCCCTGGCCTGGGTCACATGTGTCGGGAACAGCAGTACTGCTGTGCATTGTGTCTGTTCGATTTAATGTTTCCGTTGCCATTTCCTCAGACTCCAAGATATTCTGAAGTTTAATTGGATTCTAACTTCTCTTGAAGTCTCTAATGAATACAGATTATTTTTACATTTGATCATCAGTTTTTAGATATTAGCCAGAAACACAATACACTCTTTTTTTATATGAGAGATAGATTCAGGGGTAGAGCGATTACTACCACAAAGCAAGGTGGATCTCGGCTGCTTTTCTTCTGGAAGTGATGGCCAGGGGGATGATCTCACTACAGACATCATGAAGCCGGGTCCAGAGGGGCGACTTGCCTGGGATCAGGGGATGTGAGGGGCAGAGTGAGATGCATTTGACCAGAAATGCATTCATGTGTCTAGACGTTTAACACACGTTTTAAATGAACAAAACTGAACTGAACTCTACCTTAGACGAGGCCCCGAGACACTGTTTTTACTGTTGCGGTTACTTTCAGCAATGACTGCTTCATGTGGTGACCTAGTCCCATGGGTGGTTTTCAGACAAGCTAAGTTCCTTTGCTTTGGGGTGTTTTGGGGTTTCCTGCTCTGGTTGACAGTGGCCTTCAGATCTGTGCACATGATTGCCCAAATAAAGATGAAACTTCTCAGTCACCCCTGACGTGACTTTCATGTAACAAAGGGGTTGTTAATGACGATTGTGTGTGTTCTCCCCTCCCTTTTTCTATCCACTGACAGGACCACCCACACTTAGAACACCCAGGGCTCAAAGAGCAGCCTGTGAGATTCAACCAAATTGCATTTGGCAGTTTACCCCAAAAGAGGGAGTAAGGGGTGGAGATGAGAAACGGCCCTGCTCCCTTGGCATTTTTCATCAGAAAGGCACGTGAAAATCGTCTTGGGGAAGGTGCCCAGACCAACCCACAAACGTATTATGCTGTGTGTCTTCACTGTGCTAGTCCTCAGGGACTCAAGGACAAAGAAAACACAGTCCCCCTCCTAGGCTCTTCCCAAACAACGCTCTAATAAATCACCACTGTGTCTCTTGTCTTTGAAGCCTGATGCACGAGTTCCTAGAGTCAAGGAAAATGTATGACATGCCAGATGGCCATAGCAGTTGGGAACACAGCTCTACAGTCTTTGTTGATGTCGTGTTTATTTGCTTGAGGTTTAAATAATCAGTGAGTGAGACTTCTTGCTGCTGGTAGAATAGCCATAACCTATGAGGAAACAGACATGGAGTGCTAATGGTTATGGCTTCAGTGGTATGTCAAAGTTGCTTAGCAACTCCTCAGTACAGGAGTTTTCCTACTTTATAAAATAGTGGCAAATTTATTTCCTATACTTATGGAATCTAAAGCAGGATTGGACCTTAGAGATTGCCCAGAATCACCTTCATTTTACAAATAGGGCCGCGTCCAGGAAGTTAAGTGACTTCCCCCAAGCACAAAAAGCCTGGGTTGGGCAGAACTCCACGCATGTCTCATCCTGGCAGGTTTTCGTCCTGAGTTCACCCCAAAAGCCACTGACATGACTAATTAAAATAGAGAAATACACTGATGATAGGGTTATACTTGGCTTTTAAAGGAACCAAGCAGTTTAGGGGACAGTGTTTGGAAGGTGACTTCAAGGAGGAGAGTGAGGCCTTTCGAGCACATGCGCTCAAGGGCCTACCGACTGGTTGATCTCTGATGCCCCAGGGTTCCTCCGAAAAGTCTCTCCCCACTGCCAACAGAACAGCTCTGCAGTCATTTCTGTTATAGATTGTCCCTAAGTGAGATTTCTTTCAAAATGACTTAATCTGAAAACTATATTCCATAAAGAAACAATTCAGCAATGCCAATAAGAAAATCATTTTATCATCGTTAGAAATCACAGGGCCCTAGTCTGTGTGGCTCAGTTGGTTGGAGTATTATCCTATAACTGAAAGATTGTGGGTTTGATCCCCACTCAGGGCACATACCTAGGTTGCAAGGTCAGTCCCTGGTCCTGGCAAGGGTGCATGTGACCCCCGGTCCAGGCACATGTGGGAGGCAACCAATCAATGCTTCTCTCTCACATAAATGTTTGCCTCTCTCCTTTCCTCCTTCCCTTCCTCTGTGTTTAAACACAATGACGAAATGTCCTCATATGAGCATTAAAAAATCATAGTGTTTTAAAGTATTTTGGGTTTTTTTTGTTGTTGTTGTTGTTTTTATGGACCCAAAGGTAGCTCTGTCATACACATCTGAGGGATGCAGGGGGCACTGAGGAGTTGCCCTCAGAGTCTTTCTGAAAGGTTCTCTCCTATTTGGTTTTCCTTATCCAGCAGGGTCTTTGGGCACATGTCCTCTCCAGCGCTCTGACTGGTGGAGACAGAAGCAGCTGCTGTAGCTCACACTTACAGCTGTTGGCAGAGGTCTGCTTGCCCTTTGATTCCGTTTACCTCGAATGGAAATGGAGATGTAGCTCGGCACCTGCCACGTGGAAAACACTGAACAAGTCATTGTGGGATTAAACTTCACAAGGAAAAGCAGCCTGTCTTATCCTATGACTATTAGGGTGAATTTTCATGATGTGGCAGTTTGTTACTTCTAAGTGCATCACAGAAAAAGGGCTTAAAATGAACACTTTTTTTAAATTAGTAAGTCAGATAGACTTATTACTGAAACATTGTTCTAATTCAGATACTTTGTTGGTAAATTATTTTGAATTTGCTAAGTATGTATACTTCTTTGTTCCTTCTTCCAGAATGCTAGAAGATGACCTTAAGCTAAGTAGTGATGAAGAAGAGAATGAACAGGTAAGATTATCTTTTACATTGTACTGTTTGAATGTGGCATGAGGACGCTGACCTGAGCGACCAGCTCGGGTATCCCCTGAGTCATACAAATGCTGACTTATCATGTTCTACGATGCTGGGTGTCTCTGCTAATTACAAGATGCAATGCCATTGGGCAAGTCTGTTAAAATATCTTGGCCCTAATTTCCCTTAAAATTGTAATTCTGTGCTCTTTATGGCACTGAAGCCAACAACAGGTATTATAAGGAAGCTGACTGGGGTCAGGCTTCAGTGAAATAGAAACTCTAACATGCGATCTTAACATCATCAGCATGCAATAGGCAAGCTGTAAGCATTAAATATTGAGAAGTTTTATACAGATATTATTAGCATTGAAAAGATGCAAGCATGGAAGTGAGCTAAAATGATGAATAAAAAATAATCATGCTCAGAATAGCCTGTTTGTCTTAATGATAAATGTGCTTGAGATGTTCTCCTTTGGTGTTGATTTATCAGCTCAAGGCATCAGTCAGGGGTTTGTAAATGCTCTTCTGATCAGTCAGTTAAAGTGAAAAATATCCACTTAACATTCATCACTTTCACCTGTATACTTCAGGCAACGCTTGTAGTTTAAAGCAGTTTGAAACCACTGAAGACAGATTTTCCTACACTTCTGTTTCCTTTTTCTTGTTACCTGTATTGTATTTTGTCAGGTTTGGATAAATGTGATAGGTCTAAAAACGATTCAGAGTTTTTTCTAAGTCATTTTTACATGTGCTACAAGACACTTGTGCTATTCAGTTGCTCTTGAGAGAGTCAGTTTTTTATAAGGTATTATAGAATGCTGTGCCGGTGTTGTGCCTGTCTAGACATGTGAATGCAAATAATGCACAGAGAGTGCAGAGGTGAAAGAAAAGTCAAAGGAAACTTCCAGGGAGAGCGTCTGAGCAGAGTGTGTTGTGGGGTCACAGAGGAGTCTGCTCGCCTTGTGAGAGGTGGGGAGGCAACTGAAGAAGAAACGGGGCCGGAGACAGAACTCAGTGACTCTTGAAACCGGATGGGCCAGTGGAGAAAACCCCAAGTGGAAGAGCGTTAACTCAGGCCTTGGAGGCCGAGAGACTGATTAATTGGTTGTAGGTGCACACACCAGGGTGGTCAGCTACGCATAACACAGCAGCTGTGCTAGAACTGGAGAATGACTTCACTCCTAATTTTGGTTCCTTGTCTCTGTGACTATAAGCAAATGATTTCATCTCTGTGAGTGTTTTCCTAAGAACTTCAGATAGGTGTATCGTGGATTAAGTCATATCAAATGTGTAGATTGTGTAAACTTTGTATTAGAAAAGGGGTTTACAATCCTGACTGTGGCTCATTTGGTTGGACATCATCCCACAAAATGAAAGGTCACTGGTTGGATTTCCAGACAGGGCACGTGCCAGGGTTGCAGATTCAGTCCCCATCGCAGAGTATATGAGAGGCAACTGATCGATATTTCTCTGTCATATTGATGTTTCTCTCCCTCTCTTTCTCCCTCCCTTCCCCTCTCTCTAAAAATAAAAAATAAATAAAATCTTTTTAAAAATATTACAGAAAAGGAATTAACAGTTTCATTCAGCAAGACTTTTCTTAATTTGGAAAGAATTTCCTGAGTTATTTCCAGGAAGTACTTATACTGCAAACTCACTTTCCAAAAGCCAGTTATCAGAGATGTCCTCTAAGGCAGCAAGAACTTTTTGTTAACTCCTTTTGCTTTATTAGCGACTTCTTTCTCATCTCTAGCCATTGATAACATTGTATGATGAATATAAGGTCAGATCCTTTACTCTTGCATTTGGTCCCCATTTGTTTGCAGCTTCCTACCTTTTGCAATGAAAGCAGCTGACAGAATGAATGATTGTTATACAGTAATCTCCTCTCTTTTAATTAAGGCTTCACAGAGTGGTTTTTGTGTGGTAGTTTCAGTGATTGCTGTAACACTAATTATATTAAGTTAGTAGGCTCTGGCCTATAATTATACCCTGGCCTAATCACAAAATTGTAATTTCCATGCTTCTAAAAAAAAGTCTAATGATACAGTATTTTTTTTTTTTTTGCTTTCTAAGACCAAAATACAACTGTGCCCTGAAAGAATGGATGGAGTCTGTGCACACTTGTAACACGCCATGCACGTACTGCAGTTCCTGGCATTTGGGCGATACTTAAACAACACGAATGATTTTTCAGATGTAATCAGAGTTTGTGTCTTAACCCAAAATCTTTCAAAAATATATTATACATTTCCCTGTCTACGTAAATATAGTAAAGTAAAATGCTTAACCTTTCCTTACATGATACTAAGTTGTCCTGAGACTATTGGCCACTAGCCTTTATAGCCACTGTGACAAGAGACACCTACAAAGCATCAAGTTGCCGTGTCTGCTTGCCCTTCCTAAACTAGCCTCGGATGCTAGTGTGTGTCAATACTCCTGTCTCATGTTTCCTTTATCCTCATTGCCTTTGTGCTCTCAAAGATAAAGAGAAAGGTAGGTTAGTGGGTTAGAACAGGCTCAGCAGCCCTGCTCCCAGGGTTCAAATCCTTGCTTTACTGCTCAGTAGTTTTGCAACCTTGGTCCACTTCCTGAACTGCTCTCCGCTCTAGTATCACCATTTGTAAAATTGGAATTAATGCGAGGTCCCCAAAGCCTGCCACTCCCTCAGAACTTGTGCTTACCTGTCATCTTCACATCACCAGATCCAGCAGGCTTCCATTCTTTTTTAGTTAACTTATAATTGAGCAAACCATACATGGAGAAAAGCACATCTAACCTAAGGATACAATTTCATGAACGTTCATAAGCCA
>PVKM010034271.1:0-15630 GCA_004027735.1 Carollia perspicillata
GGATGCTCATAAACATCCTACAAAAGAACTTATCTGGCCCAAAATGTCAATGGTGACAAAGTTGAGAGACCCTAGTGTAAACAAAGGCAGAGAGAAAGCTACCCAAAGCCCATCCACAGTTGGGGAGGGGTCTCTTACCACTGTGGACCACCTGAACTTTACCTGCCCCCCAATATATAAGCACACCCCTATTCCCCACTCAGCACATACTCCATCTCTATTCATGCCAACAAACTGCTTCTGCCCAGAGTGTGTGACCCTCACTTATCTTTTACCTCACTTATCTGGGAAGCATCTGCTACTCCAAGTTCTAGTTCCAATATTACCTGTGACTCTGGCAGCAGTGAAGGCCAAGGTTGAATGGAGAAGCTGTGGCACAGACATTTCCTGACTTACTAACACTGGGCACACGTGGACTTTATCTGCTATAGGTGAGTTCTGCCAAAACTTTCCCCAGGCCCGAGACTGTGGAAATCCAAGCAAAGACACACAGCTGTTTTGTAAGGCCTGTTGGGGAATCACCTGACTCAGAGGAACAGAAAATGAAAGCAGAGAGGCCACTGAAGGAACCTGCAGGTGGGAACCCCATCCACCTAGACTGAAATCCCGCCCCTTCACTCCCTGCTGGGTGACCCTGACAACTGAGCGGTTTCCTCTGAGCCTCAATTTCCTCATCTGCAAAATGAGGGTCTATGACTTACATCACAGGGTTCTGTGAGAATCAGATGAAATAACTAATGTAAACTGCTTGGCACTTAATGGTGCCAGTGGGGTCAATACCAAATAACAGCTCCTTGCTCTTTTCCACTTGGCTGGAATGACCCACTGCCCTGTTTTACTGTGAACCTCCAATTCTGGAGAATCCTGTGAGAGCAGGATTGTTGCTCATCTCTGAACAGGAGGTAGCACATAGTAGGCAGTCAACATTTGTACACCAAATGAATGCATGCCACCTGCTCCAGGACACCTTCCAGGTCCACCTTGGTATCTTTTTCTCCCCAAAATACCCAGGGAACAGTACACCCAACTTCTACTCAGATCCCCAGACTCTCGGTATTCTCGGTGATGTAGGTGCCAAATTAGAGGGCGGGTCCCGGGCTATTTCAAGGCAAGGATCTTGTCCTGGTTATATCTCTGTTCATAACCCACCGCACCCCGCCTAGCTCCTGGAACCCTTCAGCACCTGAAACGCAAGCAATTGTATCACAAGTTTCTAGCAGGTAAAGGGAAACCAAAACCAGCTGGAGGGAGCTGGCCCATCCCCATCTTCATTACTGCTCAGGGAGCCAGCGACACCTCCGCCTGATATGCCACTAGACACCCCCAAAACTCCTTCTCCGGCCGCTCTCGCAGATCCACTCTTCCACTGGGAGAGGGAGGAGATAAGAGGGTTCAGCCATTCCCGGAAGGCGGACAAACAAATGCGCTCGGGGAGCCCCGGGGAAGGAAGGAGGGAGCAGGAACTGGGGAGGGCGAGGGGAGCCTTGAGAAAGGGGTCAATCTGCAGGCAGTTAGTTACCTTCGCCGCCCGCTTGCTCGCCGTCATCTCGGGGCCGAGTGTGGGCTTCGGCGACTTCAGTGATTGTGTACACCCGCCCGCAGACCAGGCGCGCCCCGCCCCCAGGACCCCACCTCCGGAAGCCCTGCCCGCGCGCCCGCGGGGGGCCGTCTGAAACTGCTCCCTCCTTCTCGGCTAGTAACGGGAGCCGCGGAGGGCTGGAGACAACTGAGCCCGGCCAGATCTCTGGCGCGGTGGGCTCAGATCCCCGCAACTCGCGCTCTTGGTCGAGCACGCTGCGTGGCCGGACCCCGGCGTCCCGCTGGGGGGCGCTGTGCACCAAGCAGCGAGCGCTCGGGGGCGCGGCGCTGGTGTCCGCCCATCTGGGTTCTGGTTCCACTCTGTCGCCAAAGGCCGCGCTCGGACTCCCCGCTCTCCCGCCTCCCCAAACACTCACTCGCCTAAGTCTTTTCAGAACGCTGGCTCTACAAACGCAGCTCCCGACAGATCGCTCGGCCGTCTCCACCCTCAAACCGCCGCCGAGAGCTCCCCCAGCCAACTCCCGGAGCCCCTTGGACGAGTCATTTCCCCCATCCGGGCCCCATACCCCACCTCTAAAAAGGGGTGGAGGACGATGTAGACTATATGCCCTCCAAGGGCTCCTCCCCCTTGCAGTTTGTGGGGTCCAGTCTTCAGTGGCAAATTGCAAGGTCATTTCTCCCAGACGACGGCTGGATGGTGAACAGCACCGCGAGGAGGCGCTGTTGGACCCATCCTCTCTTGCTTCGGGGTTTGGGTCCTTGACTAGGTTTAATATTTAGTAAGTGCCTACTAGGTGCCAACTGGGAAAACAGTTGGGTGGGGGCAGCCCCACGACGGACTTCCGGAGCCTCCCTTATTTCGCCATCGGTCTTTTAGAACCTGCAGGGGCACAAGGGCAAAGACTTCGTCCCCCAGCCAAGACCTGAGGCCACAGTGGAAGAGCAGCGCCTGAGCACCGAGCAACATTCGCGAGGAATGTCCTAGGAATAGTGAGACTCCTGGGAGGACTGAACCTGTCTTCCTCACTCCCGGAGCTTTCGGTCCAGATGAGAAAAGAAATCGGCATATTTTGAGCCCCTATTTTGAGTTTTGTACTCACGACCTCATGTAGTTTTTATCTAAGTGTCGTGGAACCTGGAACCGAATGACTTCTCTGCTCAGATGTGCGATGTGTTTACAGAACGATTAGTTCTGTTTAATTCAAGCCAATAAACTTTAACCAGGAACCCTCTATATGCCAGAAATGGATAGCACACTGTCCACAGTCCCTTAATCTAGGTAGTGATGAGGGAACCGAGGTGTTTGACCCTACCCCTGGTCATTCACCTCAGTTAACATGCATTTTGTACTGCTGAGAGTCAGGCACTAACTTGCAGGGAACAGTGCAATGAGAATTCGGGGTCCCATCCTGCCCTTGAGGAAGATAAGAACACAGCCTTACATTTTTTATTTTGTTTATTTCTTTATTGATTTGAGAAAGAGAAAGGGAGAGTAAGAGATTTGTTCCTCCACTCATTTATGCATTCGTTGGTTGATTCCTGTATGTGCTCTGAACCAGGGATGGGACCCTCCATTAGCGGCCGTGAGCGTTACACTCCAAACAACGGAGCTACCCAGCCAGGGCAGCCCCTGCATTTCTAATACCAAGTGATAAGCTTGAGGATCTAGGGAGAGCCTGGAGGGTCACCTGATGCAGCCTCAGAAAGGAGCAAGGTTTCCTGAGAGAGATAAAAACCCAGGTGCATTGCAAAGCATGGTGAGTTAGCTAGAGTAAGAACTGGGGATGAGTGTTCCCAGGCGAGGGAACAGTGTGAGCAAACATGCGGAGGCAGTGCACATGGAAACTGAAAACAGTTCCATAATGTGGAGCCTAGTCTGTCCAAAGTTTTGTGACTCTCTTCCTTTCTCTTCCAGAAACCCTGCTAAGTGACTTGAATTCAGAGTCATGGGTTTAGCCCAGCCTCCCCATCCTGGGATGGACCCTAACTACCCACACAACTGGGAGACCCATGTGCATGGCCTTCTCGCCCTGACACAATGCAGACCTTTGTGTGTGTGGCAGGATGAACCCCAAGGAGACCTGAACTTTACTTCCACATCTGCCCCCAGGGCAGCATGGCCTTGGGTGAGCCACGGAACCTTCCACCTGCTTCCCAGGATTGCTGAGGCTAAGCTCACAGAAGTGGAGAACTTTGAAAATTGTAACTCCCAGGTATAAATAATTAGGATTCAACCCCAGCTCTACCATTATTGTCTGAATAACCTTAGCCTATCTGTGCCTCCATTTCCTCATCTATAAAATGGGGCTAATGGTAGTAGATGGAGTAAGGAATTGATTTTGGACAATATGTGATAGTTATAATCATAATAGAATATTCACCTTCGTATGCCTGCAGCAGGTCTGGAGGGATTCAAGATCCTGCGAGTCCCTGGGGAGGGTAACTAGGTGACTGGATACAGCAAGGGAAGGAAAACTATAAACCCCATTTCCTTTGAAATCTTTGAACAATGTGAATAAACTACCTCTTCAAACCCAGATAACATTTAAATTTAACAATATTCTCTTTTTAAAATGGAAAGGTTTTTACATTAACATTTTTATTATTTTTTAAAGATTTTATTTATTTATTTATTTATTTATTTATTTATTTATTTATTTATTTATTTTTAGAGAGGGGAAGGGAGGGAGAAAGAGAGGAAGAGAAATATCAATGTGTGGTTGTCTCTCGTGTGGCCCCCAACTGGGGACCTGGCCCACAACCAAAGCATGTGCCCTGACTAGGAATCAAACTGGTGACCCTTTGGTTTGCAGCCCGTGCTCAATCCACTGAGCTAAGCCAGCCAGGGCTAACATTGTTATTCTTGAAAAATGAGGCCTTTGCGATACCAGGCCCACAATCCCCCGCGGCAGAGCCTGGCTGGAGCAAAGTCCGGGCTGCTGCTGTAGAGCAGGAGGGCAGGCCACGCTGCCCTGCAGGCCTCGCCTCTCTAGGGTTCTCCTGGCCTGGCCAGCCTCACCTGCTGTTTTAGCCACCTAGCCCTTTAAGGAGCCCCTGCTCTTGAGTCTCTTTGCACTTGCTAACTTCCTATCTCTTGGACCTCTCTTTTCCTTCCTTCCCCCTGGGTCAGGATTTTCTAGGCCCCATGATGGTGTGACCTTTGCAGTCATACATGTGTACCTCTCTGGAAGGTGTGACTATGCGTGGTTCCCAGGACCCTTCCAGGGACTTCACAGGGAACAGTGTCATCTTCCGCCTTTGGATGAAGCAGGAAGCTCCTTTTTGGCAGCTCTGTCATTGCCAGGATGTCACAGAGACCATCTGAAAAAGAGTCAGGGTGGGGGCATACACTTCAGATACTAGGGACAGTATGACACCTCAACAGTATGTTTAAAGATGACAGTACATACATTTATGTTTGCATGTTAGAGACAAACCTGGAGGATACTTAAGAACCTGATAGAGTAGTTATCAGTTTGGGAGGAAAAAACAGTTGTTTATGCCACCCAAAACAGGCCAGGACCAGAGCAGGCCTGCCTCAGGCCAGCCTGTAGTGCATGAGTTCTTGCCTTCTTCATGCAGGAAAAAATTCACCACCCAAGCTCAGCTGATTCTGAGAGCACATTTATTAAAGCTGGGGACAGGGAGACGAAGGAAGCGCGCGGGGCAGAAGCAGCTCCAGGAGAGCCTGGGCCTTGCTCGGCTTTGTCTCCCTAGAAATGGGGCAGGAAAAGAGTGACCCGGGCCGGGCTGCATGAACTCACCGAGAAGTAAAAGCCACAGTGACAGAAGCGAGCCAAGCGGGGCTGCTGTGAGCTCCCTGGGCAGTCAGGGGAAGAGGGGCCTTGCAGGCAGATGCAGGGGGTAAGCCCGGGATGAACTGTCAGTGCCCGCTGCTCGTTGCTCGTTGCTGCCCTGGTTGCAAGTCTCGCGGGGACCCCAAGAGTTTAGGAGAAAGAAAGTAAAAAGTTCATGTCCCAAAAAAGACATGGGTGTGCTCCAGAGAGAGCTGGCCCACGCTGGCATCCTTTGTCTCGAGAGTTTTTAACTCTGAGAAGAGAGTCTTGTCTCTCTTCTGCAGGTGGGAACCCTAGGGGAGATTTTCAGGAGGGGTCTTACCAGACTATTCACTAGTTTTCCAGGTGTGCCCTTCAACGTGTTGACTCGTCGAAACAAGCTCACAGGGGAGTGTGGGATCATTCTCTGGTCAGCTTCACCACTCTACTTTTATTTTGGCTCTGTCTGGCTCTAATCAGGTTTTTCTTTTTCTTTTTTCCTCCATGAGCACATTTGTCCTTGGGGTTGGCTGGCACAAATGCATTAATTTGATTTCTGCTCTCTGTCACCCTGACCAGAGTGATTTACACTATGTATTCTCTGGTTAGGGAGGAGAGGTGTGAACCATTTGCTCTCAAGTGTTCTTGGTTAGGGAAGATGAGGTTACTAGCTGGCTGTAAATTGTTCAAATTGTTTCACCTTGTTTAATTGTAATGTCTCAGTTTCCCCATTCCACTTGCCAAGAAATTTTCCTAGCTTCTTACTATCCTGCCTTGGTCTACACACATCCTTTTCAGACTGTCTGCCTTTTTTTAGAATAACTCACAAGCACTTGTTACAGAGTCTGTCATACATAAGATAATCACAAAGAGCTGTAAAGTCATGTTAGCAGTTGTATCTTCAAGATCTAGCGCCCTGCTTGGCACGTGGAAGGCATACTCAGCTCACCATGAGCGTTCTCCTCCTCTGCAGCAGCCACCGAGGAAGCAGCTCTCCAAGCTGGGGGCGGGGCACTCAGGCGTGCTCTCCAGGCCCAGGAAGCCCCGCTGAGCATGGATCTGGGTCCCCTTCTGCCCTTCTTTGTCTTTGTGTTATTTTACAACTCTGTAAGTTGTAGTAACTGATAGCATGCAAAACAATTCTTTTTTAAAAACGAACTTTAAATTGTATTATTTAATTACAGTCTACATGCAGTATTACTTTGTATTAATTTTCAGGTATACAGCATAGTAGCTAGATAATCATATACCTGTTTCACCTGGCCCCCAACCCCCTTCCTCTCTCACAATGGTCCCTCTGTTCTCTGTATCTATGTATCTGTTTCTGTTTTGTTTGTTTTGTTTATTAGATTCCACTTATAAGCAAAATCATATGGTATTTATCTTTCGCTGCCTGGCTTATTTCACTTAGCAAACTACCCTCCAGGTCCATCCATGCTGTCACAAAAGGTAAAATTTCCTTATTTTTTATGACTGAGTAGTATTCCACAGCCTTTTTATCCACTCATCTCCTGATGGACACTTGGGCAGCTTCCAAATCCTGGCTATTGTAAATAACACTGCAATGAACTTAGGGGTGTATATATTCTTTCAAATTAGTGTTTCAAATTTCTTTGGATAAACTTCCAGAGGTGGAATCACTGGGTCATGAGGCAGATCCATTTTTACTTTTTGAGGAAACTCTATAGTATTTTCCATAGTGGCTGCAGCAGTCTGCAATCCCGCCAACACTACACGTGGGTTCCCTTTTCTCCACATCCTCCCCAATACTTGTTATTTGTAGACTTATTGATGATGGCCATTCTGGCAGATGTGAGGTGATATCTCATTGTGGTTTTAATTTGCATTTCTCTGATGATTAGTGATGTTGAGCGTCTTTTCATATGTCTATTGGCCACCTGTATGTCCTCTTTGGAGAAATGTCTATTCAGGTGTTTTTGTCCATTTTTTCATTGGATTATTTGGGGGTTTTGGTGCTGAGTTGTATAAGTTCTGTATAAATTTTGGATATTAACCCTTTATCAGATGTGTCATTAGCAAATATGTTCTCCCATTTATTGGTTATCTTTTCATTTTGTTGGTGGTTTCCTTTGCTATAATCCCATTTGCTTATTTTTTTCTGTTGTTTACCTTGGCAAAATAATTTATATGGACATGCAAATTCTTTCTAATGGAGGTTTAATTACTTCCTTCCCTCCCACCCCATGTAAAACCCAGTTTGGCTTCCATTTACATATTCATGTTAATTCTCTATCTATAAATATGTCTGTTGCAGAGTCCCTTGATTCCTTTTTTAATATTTATTTATTTATTTATTTGGGGGTGGGGAGGGAAGAGAAACATCTGTGTGAAAGAGAAACATTGCCTCTCACACACATGCCCCAGTGGGGAACCAAACCCGCAACCCAGGCAAATGCCCTGATCGGAAATCGAACCAGTAACCTTTTGCTTGGCAGGACAGTGCTCAACCAGCTGAACAACACTGATAAGGGCAGAGTCCCTTGATCCTAACATCTGCCTGGCTCCCTCATTGATTAATGAGCAGAATGAAATTTCACGTCCACTTGATATCTGTACGAGAGTCATGATTTTGCCTTTTTTTCTGAAAATTATCTTCAATGATTGTAGATGAACATGTAAGGCTGCTTAAGAAACTGGTGAGGACTCCAGTCAAGATGGAGGTATAGATAGACATGCTTCACCTTCTTGCACAACCATAGGAAGAATCACAACCAACTTCAAAACAAAAAAACACCCAGAACTGCCAGAAAATCGAACTGCGTGGAAGACTGACAACCAAGGATTTAAAGAAGCCATATTCATCCAGATGGATAGGAGGGGTGGAGAAGGGGAGCCAGGGTGGAGAGGACGCAGGGTGGTGGCAGTGAGGCGGCTGTGGCAAGGCAGTGGCGGTGGCCAACAGAACAAGCAGTCCCACATGCACATATGGGGGATAAAAATCAGGAGAGATACCTGGGGAGAGAGTAATCCCAGCCCCAGGCCAGACTGCACAGCCCAGGGTTCCAGCCCTGGGAAAATAAAACCTCATAACTTCTGGCTGTAAAAATCAGTGGGGGTTGGGGCAGCAAAAAACTGCCAGTCTCTCGAAAGAGTCCATTTAAAGGGCAAGTTTAGGGCACTAAATCATAATAAATCACAGATTGAGAGAGCTTTTCCTTTTTCAATTTCTTCTGACCTTTTTGGTTTCCCAAGGACAGAGTATCCGTTTGGCCTTGGTCCGTCTTTCATACCTATCACAGGTAAATTTCCTTTTTCGACAAGGAATGAGGAGGTACCAGGATTTCAGCAGGCAGAATCAGCTAGAAATTAGTAACATCATTCTCTTTTCATGACATTTCTTCCTTTTCTATTGCCAATTAAATTGTATTTATTATATGAAGAGATTTTATGACTTGATACAAAAACAACTCCAAAAAGTACTACAAAGGCAAAGGACATGAACATTTGAACAAAGAGGAAACACAGCTAGTCAAAAAACACAAATATTTTAACCTCATTAATAATCAAGGAAATGACTGGGATGCCATTGCTTGCTTATTCAATGCACAAGGTTAACAGCAATTTCTACTATTTCTATTTTTCTAAATGTACTCAAATGTGCTATTTTTTGTAATAAAAAACTGAGTCACTTCAAAAAAACAGAGAGAGTATGAAAAGTTCTGCCAATGTGGAAATCATAAACAGCATGAAAATGAATCAACGCTTGTATAGGCAGCAAGGCTCAGATGTCTGAAAGCCAATTCCTTTTGTTTTGGTTCCTGAGTTTTATTGTGGGATCATCCATAAAGAGAAGGCTGTCCCTGATTTACACTGTGACAATCTCCCAAGTATTGGGAAATATATCCACATATATATTTATGTTAATGTCTGCATGTAAGTTTTTTCTTTGGGTAGACTACGGTCCCAGGAAAGGACTCCTTCAGAATCACTCTCTGCAGAGGACTCCTATGCTTCCATGGGCTGAGAAGGCCCCATGTGGTTCTCAACCAGTAGGGACACCCTCGGTATTGAAGAGGCTGCGCATCTACATAAGTGCTGCTCACAAGACAGCAGCATCCCCAGCTTCCTGTAGCTGGCTCCTCGAGGAACCCAAAGTGCATCTTGCCCTTTAGACATAGCCAAAAGGACATCTTTATGGTCTGATACAGAGCAGAAGGTATCACCTGCTTGCTTAGTTTATAGCCTTGAGGGGGCCTACACAAAGCTCAGGATGCACATGGCGGGAGCAGCACCATGACAACCACTCCAAATCAAATACTCATGTTAGCATAACCAAGTTAGAAGGCTGAACTTATATCCGATAGCTTTGTTTGGCGGAGAGGGGAGCAAAGTTTTTTTAAGTTTTTATTTATTTTCAGAGAGAAGGGAAGGGAGGGAGAAAGAGAGGGAGAGAAACATTGGCCTGCAACCTAGGCATGTGCCCTGACCAGGAATTGAACCTGAGACTTTTCAATTTGCAGGCCAGTGCTCAATCCACTGAGCCACACCAGCCACAGGTTTTGTTTTGTTTTTTATTGTTTTCATAAAGTCATAAGTTTTACTGAAGAAAAAGGTGGAACATAGCAGAGCCTAAATTCACAGAGCAAAAGCAGTTCTCTGAAATTTAAACTCTGCTAAATAATCTGTATGAAAGCAACTCTTGGGAAAACAACATGCAAGCAGGAAAAGTAATACAAGTTTCATCTGAAGTAACAATTTAATCAAATGATAAATTTGGTTGTCAGTTTATTCAGTCGTAGCCCTGCTCTGCCTCAATTCAGTGTGACTGGATAGGCTTTCTGCTCGGGGACCGAACTCCTCTCACAGCATTGCTTCTATAGGAGCCTTCATTCCAGGGCTGCACTCTGCCTTTCAGGGCCCCGGGAGGTTTTGCCTTGGGGGGTCCCTTCTTCCATGAAAAAGAAAAGATTAAAAATTCCATTTCATTATTGCATTGGTATAAATAAGAATATAATCCAGATCACATTCATTATTACGTTCGTTTTTTTCTTCTGTACATTTTATTTATTTTTTAATATTTTATTTATTTATTTTTAAAGAGAGGAGACAGGAAGGAGAAAGAGTGGGAGAGAAAGATCAATGTGTGGTTGCCTCTCATGTGTTCCCTACTGGGGATCTGGCCTGCAACCCAGGCATGTGCCCTGACTGGGAATTGAACCAGTGACCCTTTGCTTCACAGGCCCGTGCTCAATCCACTGAGCTATACCAGCCAGGGCTCTTCTGTAAATTTTAAAAGTAATTAAAATTAAAGCATTTTCATAAAAGGATGCATAAAAGTATCCTGGGTTTGGGGCCCTGTGTCTGCTCAGCCCTGATTCACTCTATTAATAGTGAGGGCTCCAATTTTCCATTTACAAGGGAGATGTCAAGTTTCCTTTTTTATGTAAGTGTGTTCAAGTAAACAAAAGGAATCCATTAAACAATATTGTATTAGCTTGGCCACCATAACAAAGTGCCATGGAGTGGGTGACTTAAACAATAGAAAGTTATCTTCTTACAGTTGTGGAGGCTGGAAGTCTGAGATCAGGATGCTAATAGCATGGTAGGGGTCTGGGAGGTCCCTCCTCTTGGCTTGCAGATGGTCTCTTCTGCTCTTGGAGAGAGAGAGAGAGACAGAGAGAGAGAGAAAATGAATGTGTGTCTCTTCCTCTGCTTATAAAGCCACAGTTCCATTGGAGCAGGCCCCACCCTTACAACCTCAGTTAACTTTAGTTACCTCCTAAAGACCCTATCTCCAGATAAAAGCACACCAAAAATTAGGGCTTCGAAATATGCATTTGGAGGGACACCATTCAGTGCATAGCAAATACGAATGTACATAATAGCGTGAGAATGCAGCAAACATGGGAGCCATGCATTTTCCAGATGACTGAGGTCTGGGACAGAAAAGTCTTGCGGAGCCAGGATTGGAATTCCTAAGCATTCTGCGCCCTTCGGGACAGCATGTGATGAGGCACCTGGGCGCCTCTGGCACAGTCCCAGGAACGGGATGATCCCTTCCCCATGGCCGTAGGCCTGCCCAGGGATGCAGGACTTAGCCCACAGCCTGCTCTTGCCAAGCTCTGGGGCCTGGGGACTCCAGCGTCCCAGAGGATCCAAAGGACTTCAGAGCTGCATTTTGTTTTCGTCAGAACACTGTCTTAAAAATCATTCAGAAAGGCCAAGAAGAAAAGAGTCCCTTTAAATCCAGGCAGCAGCCCCTTGAGAAAGAAAGAAAGAGAGAGAGGAAGGAAGGAAGGAAGGAAGGAAGGGGAAAGAAAGTTAAGAGAGAGGAAAGAAGCTTTGAAGAAGAGTAACCTAGCATCCTGTCTAGGGGGCCTAAGCCCCCTAGAAGGCCCAAGCACTTCCGTCACCCAAGTAACCATATCCTCATCAGAGGACACACCCTGAGGTAAAAAGAAGGGGTGCTGACTACCCCATCCCCCCAGGGTCTCGTTCTCTCCCCCTTTCCCATTTTAGCCCAATGGAGAAGAGGCTGAGTGAGGAGAGAGTCGGGAGGCCTAGCAGGAGAGCCAAATCCACCAATGGGCCAGCTTTCCTTGACAGCTGTCTGGATGGCAAGTTAGAATGGTGGTGGGAGACGAAAGTGTCCTTCTGTGAGCTCAGAGCTGCTGCCACTGGTCCGAGCTGCACGGTGGTCTGAATCACGGCCCAGAAAGGCCCCAGGGAGCTTCTGGCTAAATAAAAAGACGCAGCTGGGTTTTGTTTACGGGACCAAACTGGTCCAAGTGCTCAGTAGTTGCCAGTCTAAAGACAGCTCTGAGGTGATTTTATGAGAAGGACACACCAGGGATTGTCCTCAGAGCAGTGTGTCCCTGAACAATGCACCAAATCCATCTTCGTTAGGGGAAATCCTGCCTCAACATCAAGGCAGACTCGGTCACGGCAGGTGTAGGTGGGGACGTTTCTGTGCAGGCACAGCCGGAAACATGGCTGTGCGTACACTGCGTGTTCAAAAATGTCAGAAAGAAATGTATCTGCAGCATAGAATATATTTGCAATGTGTGTAACTGACAAAAGACTTGTATCCACAAAGAATTCTGGAACAAGAGAAAAGCCCAATTGAGCAATGGGCAAATATCAGTTAAGGTAGACTAATAGCTATAGCAGAGCCACCTACAATAGGAGTTGTAGCAATTTATTTTTGGCTCAGGTAAAGTCCAAAATCGATGTTCTGCCCCAGAGGAAGCTCTGCTCCACAAAGTCACTCATTCGCCCCGGCGTCAGACACGTGGTGATCTTCAGTATGTGGCCCTCAAAGGCACCCTGGACATGAACATACCAGCAAGCAGATGAAGGAGAAAAGAGAGATTCATGGGTAGGAGGATTTTCAAGGTCAAGCCTTGAAATGGCTCCTGTCACCTCCACCCCCACTTATTAGCTAGATATCAGCCACGGGCTCACAGAACTGCAAGGGGAGACGGGAAATGTAGTCTAGCTGTGTGCCCAGGAGAAAAAGGAAACAACTTTGATGAACACAGCACATCAGTTTCTGCCACAAGGTAGTTCAACAGAGAAAAATACAAATGGACATACAAGCATGAAAAGTGCTCAATCTCACGAGTAATTCAAGGAAATAAAAATTAAGACCATCATGAGATATTAACAGATTGGCTAAATGTTTAGATTATGACAACTCCTAAGTTGGGAGAATTTGCTGGGATAGTGGCTTTTTGTTTGAAACACCTCTTATCCCACTGGTGAGGGAGGGATTCCTGCCCTGTCATTAGGGGGATGGCTGAACACATGACACCTGACATTGGACAGACAACAGCCAGCTATTGGTCACATGTGCTTCCACCCTGAGGGAGGAGGACTTCAGTGCCACACAGGGCCACACGGAGGCTGCACACAGGAAGACAGCCAGCAACCAGGGGCTGCAGGAGTCAGGTTTCCTAGTACCAAGAGGGTGCAGTGCCCCCTGGCTCCCCTGGGAGGAGGTATGTGATTGGCTTGTTTGAATAATTCTGCAGGCTGGCAGGGAACTGAAACCCATAGTCAGAGGTAGGCAGGAGCTCTGCCTAGTCCCCTTGATGGGGCAGGTTATTTGACTGCAGGACCTGATCTGAGGAAGCAGAGTGGGGAGGGGACTTGCAGTTAGGCCATTCATGTCTTTCCTGGTTTCACCAGCTGTCAAAACATCACATAGTATTGAGCCTTCAGTTTAGGATTATCCAGAAAAACAGAACCAACAGGGTGTGTGTGTGTGTGTGTGCGCGCGCGCATGCATACATACATACATACATGTCCGTACATGAATCGGTGGGCATTGAATGAGACAGATTGCCCTCTGTAATGTGGGTGGGCCTCACGCAATCCATTGGAGGCCTTACTAGAGCAAATGCCTTGTCTCTCTCTTTTCCTCTTTCTCTATAGATGGATACATACATAAACGGTAGACAGCTGACAGATAGATACATAGATACATACCGATATATGGATATCTCTCAATAGACAGATATAGCAAAACAAGTTTCAAAACAGAAGTTACAATCCAAAGAGGACTAAATTCACAGCTGAGTAAATAGTCCAGACCTCAGTTTTCTGTCCAAAGAGGTGGCAACAGGGAGTTGAAGGCAAAGGTCAGAGGCGGAACTGTGGCAGAGAACCCAAGTATGCTGCTGAGTGAGAAGGGTAACAGTGGGCCTTTTAGGGCCAGTGTGCAGTTGAGGGGTTGGGGGGTCGACCCAAATGTCTCTCAGTGTGAGACCAGAGAAACAGTGCGTGAAACAACCATGCGGTGGAATGCGATGTGGCTACTAGGGAGAACGAGAGGGAACACTGCCCTGACGATTGAGTGAGAAAGGAATAACCATGTGTGCGGGAGAGGTGTACAAAATTACACAACTTTATACATGAAAACTTTATACATGTCTGGAAGAACACACTTGCAACTGTTATCAGCAGCTGTATCTGGAATAACTTCCCATTTTATAAATGCCTAGGTAGCCTAGAAATTTTTACAAAACATATATATGATATTGTAGTGATAACTTTGACAGAATAATATAAAATTTCCTTAGAAAGAAAGAAATGAGACCATTTCAAATACCTGTAAAGAGTCATCACCTGTTTCTCGTTACCCAGGGAACTTTTGCAGCCCTTGGCCTTCCGGGGTCTCCAGATGCGTTGCGAGTGCGGGTTTCGGGGTGTTTGTGTCTGAACAATTACTGGGATCTAATTCCTGTTTTTGTCTCTCATTCCCAGCCATCTGCTTCCAGAAGACTGAGGGGAGATGAAAAGAAGAGGGACTATTTCATTTTCCTTTGATGAGAACACAAGGTGAGCGTCACCCTCCTACCACACGTCAACGGAGCAGTGGTGTGGACTCCAGGTGCAAGGCTGCACAGCAGATCTCTGGAACTCCGTCATCTCACTTAACTGAAACTGCGTGTCTGTCAGTGCATGTGATGCCCCAGAAACGCCCTCCCCCTGGCTCCCTGGTAACCCCCGTGGCAATCTCCGAGTTTATGAATTTGACTATTTTAGTCATCTCATGTACATGGGATCATATAGTATTTGTCTTTCTGTGTCCGGCTTATTTCATTTAGCATGACATCTTCAAGGTCCAATAGGTGGTCTCACATTGCAGAATTTCCTTGTTTCTGAAGGCCCCCGAGCACTCCTTTGCACGTACATGTCACATTCTCTTTACCCTTCCATCTCCATCTGGTGACAGTCATCTAGGTTGTTTCCTCCTCGTAGTTACTGTGAACAGTGTGGCCACAGGCACCGGAGCGCTGATACCTGAGAGGAGGGTTGTCAGCAGGAAGGTCCTGTAAATGGAGACTCTACAGTGGGTTTCCAGAAAGGCCCAGTCCCTGGCAAGGTGAGCGGGAAAGAGCCCAGGTGAGACAGACTTGTGAGGAAGGGGATGAATGAAGATGTCCAGGGAGCACTGGCAGCAGGAACCCCCACGGCCCACTCACTCCCAGCCCCAAGCCTGTGCCTCCTCCCCCCCACCCCCAAGAGGGCTATGTTTGCAGGAAATGAAAGACAAGGTTCAGTTGGTCTTTTGAAGCGTCCACAACCCCGCCAAAGGGAAAGCCAAAAGCAGCTCTCAGAATGGCAGAAACATTCGTGTACAGACACACAGTGAGAACCTGAATGAAACAAACACCAGGCTGGCAAAGCTGATTCGGGGAATGATGCGAGAAACCGGCGTGTGTGCGCCTGTGTGCCCGGTGAAAAGGAGGCTGTAGAGTAACAGAGCTAAATTAGCTACAAACTGGCCACTGCTCTGCAGGACAGCAAGGCCATGGCCTTGGAGTTGTCACTATCACCTCTTCCAAAT